>CM031672.1:21937100-22232100 GCA_006182925.3 Reinhardtius hippoglossoides | reverse complement strand
ACAACAAGTGGAAACCACTTTTTAAAATGTTATTCTGAAAATAACATGGAGGAGAAATATGTTTTCCCTTCATGCCCTCCAGTGGTTACCCCTCCAGGCTGAAAATGAGCGTTAGAAAGCCTTTGACCCGGGGCTAACACATTTTCGATCTCAGCAGGCGTCTCAGACAGCGCTCCGACCAACAACATCCAAAAAAGGAGAGTCGACAGAGAAGAGATGCGACTTGAGCTCCAAAATTCAAGAGCAGTCAAGATAGAACAATAAAGAAGGAAAATGAACCGATTTTGTACAGATGTTCCTTTCTTTTGTTGCCCCCCCCCCCCTCAGGAAAACAGAACACATGGATGGATGGACACAGACAGACAGACAGACAGAAAAACCCTTATATTGTCATGGAGGTATTTTGAAATGTCTTGCTTTGGTTTTGTAACTGCTAATGAGAGCGTTCAGAAAAAACTTTTTCTGTTACATTGCCGGGAGTCAGCAGTGGTCTTTTTGCTGGGAGACTAATCATCGCCGTGTGATTAGGAGCTGAAGGTTAATGTGAGCTCTTGCAGATGGGAGAGGGGAATGAAGTGAGCTAAGATAAGACCAGACAGTGTTGGAGAATGGCACCGGTGGGCGGCGTTGCAGAGGCACAGGGGGGCAATACGTGGTTAAGAGTCTGTCGATCAGGGGGGGGGGGGGCTCATTACACATGTAAATGCAGCTTCCAGCATGGAGGCCCCACTTTAAAGCCTCACTTTTTTTTCTAATTATTCCTTTGCTTTGCACATGATAATTGGGTCTAACTTCGCTCAGGGCCGGGCTGAATATGTAAGTAGAATAAAACACCCTAATGACTTTGGCCATTTCGAATGGTGATCAGTGGACTCCTGCCGTCTTTTGTCCTGAGTATCGATTAAACATATAAGGCCCATTGTTTATTCGGTACGGACTGCTGATGGACGATTTAATGTTGATTCATTAATTGAATCGATGACACTCTGTTGCGGCCGCTGATTGACTTTTTGATAAGATAAGATAATATAACATGAGACTTTATTGATCCACCCTCTGGGGAAATTCACATGTTACAGCAGCAGGATGAGGTCGACAAGAGAATGAAAATTATAAAAAAGGCATTAGAGTAAAAATGAATAGATATAAAAAACACAAAATATGTAGATAATATAAGCCTTTCAATACAAGAATATTGGTTGTATAGACATGTTATTGACAGTGGCACAGGATGACGGCACCATTATGTAAAACTGTATTTGTATAAGGTAAAGTATATGGTATAAGAAGATATTGAGATAGACATGTCAATATATGTGCAGATTAGACTGTGTATATATAGTATACAAAAAGAGTATAAGTGATTTTTCTGTGACATTGTTAAAAAGGTAGAAAAAAAATGCATTTGAAAGTCAAATGGCATCCAGACAAGAAAACGCTGTCTCCATTCAAATGTAAAATTGAGTTTCAAGAAACACAATTCTGACAAATCAGTGTTGAAATCTGTCACATAATAATAACCCTGCTTACGTTCAGTACTTTACTCCTCAGTCCTTTCATGTGTGCGATATTGTAGATTTACCTCCACAAGTGTATTTAGTGATGATGGATGTATCACAGGGTGAAGTTGATTTTATGAAAGATAATGCAGAAGAAAAGGAAGACACTGAACAGTCTACTTCATTCATCTTGTATAATAAGTCAAATGTGGTCACGGAAGAAAGGACACTGACCCCAGTTTGGTGATTAACATTGATTTCAACAGTTTGCCAAATAATATTTCCAGTGACGATAGACTTCATAATTGAGGAGTTTGAAGTTTGCTTCTTGATTGAGTGGCTCACTTTTTTTGTTGATGTTGATTTCTCATATAAACCTCCCGGCCCTTACGTCTGGGTGTGAGGTGCATTCGGAGATATTCTTACTACTTACTTCTTACTCTTTTAAAAACAATAATTTAACTTTTTCATTTAGAGACACAATAAAACCATCAACTTTATTTACATTCCTCTCCGTGTACTTTTTAAATGTACGGATACTTCCCACAATGTGTAAATAGATTTGGAATTATCTCTGCAAATGCCTCGTTTGTGATAATGATTGAACGTGTAAAGTGCATTAACTGCGTGTTAATCTACTACTGTGATTAATGTGTACAATGCAAAGACAAAATTATCGATGTTCTAATATAAAATCTGCCGCTGAATAGATTTCAGCTCACTTCATATCCATAATTAGCATTGTTTTTTTATATATATATATTTAAATGTACTGTGCTCAGTGCTGTGTGGGCTGTGAGCTGTTTTTGGTACTGGCCTTTGAAACAGAAGTAATATGTGTTTTTCAGCATCATAACCAATCAGTCATTTTTTTTATTATGTCTGAAAAACATTTTGTGTAAGATATAAATATGTCCTCTGGTACAAAAGTTTTTCAGTGCCCTGACTTCTGTATTCATTACAAACTGTGCAGCTGCAGGAACTTGATCACCACATTTATCTTTAACTTGACTTGTAATTTCAAGTTTGACTTTATGAATTTATACATCACATAGAAAACCTTACCTGCCCCGGTTTGGAGTCCTCACATATTGAGGCTTCGTATGGTGTGGCCAGCTCAGGAGGATTGTCGTTGACATCCAGGATCCGAATGCTCACGGCTGAGTGGGAGGCCATGGTGTGGTTATCTGCAGGAGAGACACAATAAAAAAACACTTAGAACTTCTCTTCAATTCAATTAAGTGTGACGAACTGTGGCAGATGCACAGAGTATATCTAGAGTATAGTGGTTAGATAAAGTAGGGGTACGACACATACACATCACACTACTGCTTGACAACTGAAATGGCTGAGGGTTCCGATCCCGGTTTCTCAAGTCGCAGCCTGTACACGCTCGAGACTTTTTCCGCCGTCCACCTTCATCGAACAGTACAAATATATATTTACTTCAATCTGTACAACTGCCTACACGGGCTTAAAACGGCCCGTGCGTCATTCGTTATTTACACACACGACTGCCCATGTGGACTTTTTAAATTTCAAGCCAATTTTCTGCAGATTAACTGTATGTATGTAACAACAGGGGTCGTGTAATAAGCTTTGAGCTCTGCCAAGATGCAAATGACCACCCAGCAGTCCTAGAGCCCGAACAGATCAGGTGTGGACGTGCACGTCAGCTGCTGCTCGCACGCCGCTGACCTGCTGATTCTGCCATTAGCGGCCGGGGCTTACACGAGGCGCACGAGGCGTCATCCTCTGCCTTCTTTATGAGTGAGGGGCGAAACTCTGATGGATGCCGTTTTTTTCCACGAGGAAGCAGACGGCGCTGACGGGTTTTAATGTAATGTCTCCTCAAATTGCACCAATTACCTGAATAACACTTTCTGGCAGCAGTGGGTGACGTGAAAATGGCAGCGAGGAATCCATTTTTGTCTCCAGGTTCTCACAATCTGATAATGACACTACAGTGTATGACTGTTTAATAGCCCGAGAGCAAGAGGCACACCTCGGCAGGGTGATAATCACAAATAACTGCTTTTTGACAAAATTGCAAATGCAGCGCTGTAATTTTACTTCTCACGCAATTTCTAAATAGATAAAACAGGAGGGATAACACCGCGATGCACTCTCAAGACATTTCCTTAATGTGCCAGAATGTAAACGTGGGAGTGGAGAAGATTATATAATTAGTACAATGAAAAACCACTTTAACTTAGCTCGACTTCTTGAATCTTAATCCCCATTCTTAATCGTATGATAATGTCTGACTTACTTTCCATTTTACTCATAAAACACTATGTACAGAGCAGAAGGGAGCCCGAGGCCCCGAGTGTATCTTTATATGTGTCCGCACGAATGTGAGTTAGAGAGAGGGATAGAACAGAGAGAGAGAGAGAGAGAGAGGGGAGAGGAGAGAGAGAGAGAGAGAGAGAGAGAGAGAGAGAGAGAGAGAGAGAGAGCATTATCACAGTGTTAAATGAGTGATGTGGTTGCTTCAAGTGCTGGTCTGGATATCCTGGTTAATTAGAGTACACAGCTTATGAATAAATGAGTACGCGCATCTGTCACCACCCAGTTTACACATCGGAGTGGCACCCTACAGAAGAGGCAGCGACATGCAGCCGCTCGCAATTACCCCCCGACCACGGAAAAAACATACATAAATCCTCGCAGTTAAAAGAACTCCGCTGAAGGAAAGAAATTGTTGTAATTATGTATATATAGCGGGCGGGTAAGTTCAATCACTCTTCAGAATGAGCACCTTCACATTGACTGACACACGGTCACTACGTATTAAACCATCGAGATGTTAAGGATACCAGGTTAGAATTTGCCATCTTAATGAATTGTGGAAAAAGCTGTTGCCAGTGGGATAAATGTGGTGGTGACCTGGAAAAGCCTTGAATCTATTAAATCTACAGATCTTTGTAAACATACTGTAATGGACTGGGTTACGTGATCACTGTTGGGTTCTAGTGTCATCGTGTCACGTTCAAATTAAACTGTTATTGAAGTTACCGAGTTCCCCAGGACGTCAGTAAACGTGGTAGAACCCTGTCAGTTGTCTCAGCGACCTGTGACAGTGATTTGTGTGAGTCAGCGTAACCGTGATGGGCAGAATCAAGGACAGTTGTTAATGTCCCTGTTGGTTGGTGAGCAGATGTTACCCTGCAGCTGGATGTTAGCACGGACTTCACACTGTAACCGGGCAGGATTTGGTGTTTTGGCATTGGCTAAAAGAAGAGTCGGCGAAACCGGTTAACGCGTCATAGATTTGTGACTGAGGGACGCTACAATATTTCCTCTGAACCGAAAGATAAAAAGCCCAAACAACAAGTTAATACAAGTCATCAGAAACGACTGGATGTGGGCGATCCCTGTCACACAGGTATGAATAAATGTAGGCAACTGCAAAACACCTACTTGGTTATTTTAGAGAAACATTATTATTACAGTTAACATTGGGAAAATATCACCTTCACCGTGAAACACACAAATAATGACTTGTTTGGCCAGTTGAATACTTTTGGTGTGCCAATAAACTAATTTCAAATCACTTCAGAAAATCACCTGTATCATTGTAAGAAGTCACAAAACTCCAACCTGATACTTTACATTGGTCTTGTAATGTTCCTGGAGACTGGTCCCTCATGAGCTCTGAATTATTTTGCTCACCAATGTCACCAATGTGTATCAATAATTGCTTTTTACTCCTATTTGTCCTCACAGCATTTTTTTTGTTAACACTTCTGTCCTCTAACGCAGATATCAAGGCCCAAGGAGGTGATGTGTTGGCTTGAATTGATTGACTTTCCCCCGCACACTCATTCATGCCTATAAGGCGCCATTTCTATGATTTTCTTCCATTCATGAGCAGAACTGACGTCAGGTGTCGACAGCTGACAGAGGTGGGCCACAGGCGGGGGAGAAGAAAAAGACGAGGTTTACCGGAGAGAGCAATTCAAAGCGATAATCATCAGACTATGGCAGACGAGCGCTCTCCCTCACTCACCACACAGCTCCGTCCAACAGTGGCACGGCGGCTAATGAGAATGCTGGTCTCAACTAATAGCATAATCCTCACATCAATGCTGGGTTTTAATTGACTGCTTTTTGCTGGAGCAGCAAGAACATAAATGTACAGAGAGCTTCACAGCGCCAGATATCTCTTCTTCTTCTTCTAATTTCGTCTCCACATTATGCCCGCCGTCCCCGCTGTGCCAGAATGAGAACCAGCAATCATGAGATGCGGCACATTTTACATTTCAATTCCCAGAATTGAAAACAGATGAAACAATGTGAGGATGCCCTCCCCCCCCCCCCCCCACCCTTCCTACCCATTGAAAAACTCTCTCCATGGGGAAAAAAAGGAGTTATTCAGTGAGACAGGTTCAATCATCTGGACCAAGTGGCGCTGTTCTAAATCTGTCTTCAGATAGAGAAGGAGAATAAAAGGATTTCAACAGATTATTGGCATGCGCTGCATCTGTGAGGCGCACACCAGCTGTTGCAAATCCTTCAGAATGACTATAGTAGATCTTTCAGGCACTGAATTACACTGACATAACTTCAGGGAAGACACAGAGAGAGGCTGCGAGGGTGTGCGCGCGTGTCTTTGCATGTATCCATGTGTGTGTCCCGGTTTGTGTCAGGGGTGTCGTGCTGCTTGTGACCGAATGGCTCATCCTCTTTCGCCCGGAGGAAAGAGTTTGGTTTAAAATGTCACTTTTGGCAGGAGGGGGGGGAAATGGAAAACGCAGCTGTAGTCAACAGTGTCTGCTTCTGGCCTCTTTCCTGAGCCGGAGGCCCGGCCATGAAGTCGCAGGGGCTCCGAAGTGTTACGCTCGTTTTTGTCTGCAACCGCATATCGTTCCAAAATTACACGGATTCACCAGCGTCTGACCGAAAATCTCTCCATTGTACTTTGTGTGTTTAAGAAGCAGTAGCTGTAAACGATCAGCACAGCGTGTTTCACTTGTTTCACTCTGAATTATTTATGTAACATTCTGGAAATTGGGCAAATTATGTGCTGCGTGCTTCATGAAAAATAAACTTAATACATTGCAACAATTACCCTTTATCAAAGACAAAAAAAATGTCCACAAAAGCTCACACGAGCCGCTGCTGATTCATGCTCTTATCTGTGGCTGCCCTCAGACAAGGTAACAGAGGAGAAAGGAGCTCAGTCCCCTGGCTTCCATCTACAATGAGAGCCACTCATTTTCATGACAATAGTCAGCCAGCACGTACAACAAAAAAAAAGATATTCTCCACTATGAAGATTAAACAAGCTTAGCATCTGGGAATACACACATATCTGATAAACCACGGATAATATAATCGAAATACGCTTCAAAACGGATTCTCTGTGTCAGCTGCTTTACATTTATTTCCATGACAAAAAAAAACAACAACCTTGTCGGACAAAACCGATGCAAACAACAATCTTGACAAAGCCATCTAGGAAGATAAGTGATGTTTGCTCTGTGTTAACACTTTTGCAGAGAAAATTATGCATACTTATTTATGAATTCTCATTCGACCTCATCCGAATGCATATTAAGTTGCGAAATTGCGTGACATATTCTTCAGTGTGTGACACGATTTAGTTTTGTGTCATTTCTTTAGTCGCCGTAATCCTTAAACAAAGACCGTCCGCATTAGCTTCAGGGACAGTTCGGGAACAAACTGGCAAGTTTTGATGATTCTGGCAGAGACTCTTAAGCCATTTTAAAATATTCCTTTTACATATGAGAGCATTTAGGTGAGGATTGGATTCAGGGGGCAGGACATAACGTTTAAAGTCGGCTGTAGAAGTCACACGTTTTTTTATTTACAGCACAATCATTATTATTATAAAGCTCTCAAATCTCATTGTCTCCGACATCTTAACCAGTGTCCTCTGCGTGTATTGCATTCTTCTTTCATCCTGAGATACTTCTATTCTTCTTTTTGTCAGTTTCCTGTCCGTCGTGTGTTAGAAACGTGATCAACACCCCCAACTCGCTCGCTGGGAATTCTCCAGAAATGATCCTGCTATATTCTTACATGGGCTCACTAGGAAAAACTCAATTCTTGAGTCTCGGAGTCCAGTGCAGGTCTGTGAGCTGCATGAATCTATCCGCTCCCCTATGACCACACAGTCTCGATAAGTCACGAGTGAGTCTCCGTTTTGTTCACCGTAATCTCATCTTGTAAAAAGAGTCTGTTTTTGTCAACTTCACTCCCGTAAAAAAGTGTTTGATGCCGTCAGAGCCGCCCTCTCTTCAGAGAGGATATTAACAACGTACTTTGTTAGAAAACTGAAAAATGTGTCACGGTGACACTTTCCCATGAATACATTTCCCCCATACCTCTAGATTCAGACTCTGTTTTCGGATTCCTGCTGACTCCACTTCTCTGCTAACTGGAGGACGACTTGGCCGACTGCCTGTGGAGGTGTTCTCTGAAAAAAAACTATAAATGAATCCGAGCTCCTCCAAAAAATGTTTCTTCATTCTTCGCTGCCGCTTCTTTTGTGAGTTCTCTCGTGTTTTTGGATCCAAGTCGAGTGAGGAATTAGAACCGCTTCCAATTATGTCAAGGGGAAATTTGATTCATTCCTATCATCAAGGTAATCAAGAGATGTTATTTCTTAAGATTTAAGTAAGTCATTGTGTCCCAGGTTAGCGAATAGCAATCCTCTTAACCTGCCAGTGAGAGTCTTTGTGTGCCGACACGTTGGAGCGACGCACGGTTTGTCAAATGAGTATTGAGCGTAATCGGTGTGATTATCAAGATGCTGCACTGCAGTGGTGGATGTGTCGACTCTGTGTTTCATTAAAATTCACCGAGCGGGGTTTGAATCGTCAATGAACAGATAATGAAGCAAGCGACCAAAAAGTAGACTTTATGTTTCTCCCGGCGGAGGCTGCGAATCTATAAAAAACATCAATAAAAAATACACCAACAAAAAGTTGAAATAACCCCGATGACAGTGGTGTGTGCCTGAGGATCCATTCATACAATAATTTGGGACCAATACAACAACTTAATAACTCTGTGGGTATGAGTGCCAGGAATTTGCTGGCAACTGCTATTTGACAAATTAGTTATAAACTTACCAAGTGTAGGAAAACAGTGTTCAGGATCTCCTCCTGCTCCACAACTACAGAGACAGCAGAGCGTAACAGTGGCCGCTCACTTTTTACAATGGCTCTGGTTCCCGGAAGTAAATGTCCTGTTTATTTTCTCTTTTGCTGTTTCAGAAGATCCTAAGAAATGGAGAGTTTGAAGCCTGGAAGCCGGCCGACCAGCAACTAGACGAGTCGGACAATGAAACATTGATTTGGAACTTAAAAATTGAAGGAATGAAAAATGGAAGGGCAAAGGGCAAAGGGCAAAGGGCAAAGGGCAAAGGGCAAATGGCAAAAGGCAAAGGTACAAACATATTTATCTAAAGAGTGAAGAAAGTACGCATCTTATAAACCATCACAAACGATCCCTTTCCAAGCCTCTTCTGAAATACTATTGGGTATTATATATCCTGTTGCAATATTTGGTAGTTTGTGTCTCGTGTGTATGTTTATAGCGTTTCGTATAGTATCGTAACGTAAAGTAGTAACACGTTCCGATCATGTCCAGTTTGTAGTCGGTCGTAGCCAACGTGATGTTCATAGTTGCGGTAAACATTCCCATGGTAACAGCGAGCTCCACTAATCCGAGACATTGGCTCTACGCGTGAGGATTGTGGGTAGTGTAGTTCTTCTCCTTGGCATCGCAAATAAAACACGTTTTTTCTTACGGTCTTGTGGCTTCTGCAGGAGAACATAACACTGTTTCACAATGTCGCTGCTTGTGGTTAGTCTACCTGTTGTAGCCGATAATCAGAATCTCTACTCAGTAGGCGGATGGGATTTTTGGTTCTACAAACACGCAGTTGAGCTCTATGTTCACTGGTGAGAGATTCAGAACAAACGGGAAAAATGTCAGCCAGGTTACCACCTCTGCTCCTTGATTACACATTGTTATGTTTCCCTGGCCTCATTGACATTTGCACTGCACTTGCATCTAAATTCTTCTTCTGAGGCAGAGCACTGTCAACCCTCTAATAACGTCCTCTGATCTAGATTTTGTTAGTAACTGTCATCCCATTTCGACTTCTAGTTTAATAAGACACATATTTTACTCCACAAACGGGACTGGCCTTTTTTCCATCTGCTCTTTGGTGTGCATTTGTTTGTCATAGAAAAGTTATAAAAACTTATTCTGTAAAAAAATGTCTTCCCTGCAGGAGATAAAGACTTTTCCAGCTTCTTCGGTATCTTTTTGCCCTCAGGGTGATGCTTCTTCCCCCCCCCCCTACCTACCTGTCTGGGTAAAAAAAAAAATCAGTTTTGCGAGGTGATATCATACTTGCTATCAGTTCTCGAAAATGATGTGTCACTCTGACGTACCCTGATATGTTTCTATGGAGAAGCCTGTCAGGAAGTACGAGTACCCCGGCTAGTGAGGGGGCAGTTAAATACTACCCCTGTACTACGGAGCTTCTGTGTTCTCTGGAAAGGAGACGAATACTACACGGCCGAGAGCTTGTGTCCTCCTTTGCACCGACAATGTCTGCAGGAAGAAATGCCAGTGGTTGCTATTTTTTAAAAACTGGTTGAATTTGAAAACGTGCTGTGTGTGCATGTGTGTGTATCATCTTCGATTGGGTGGGGTGTCATTACAGTGGAGTTTGCTCGTACTTGCATTTAAAGTAAATCCTTCTTCGCGGAGCCCACAGACACGTGAGCGGAACGTATTGTGTGTTTCTTGGAGTTTTGTGTCTGCGGTTAATCCCGGGGCGCGGACATGAAGAGCTGTCGGAGGAGCTGTTGTCACTTGTCCGCTGCCGAACGCAACGGTTCAAAGGTCGGTAATGGACTCGGGGAATGATTAAGGTTTGTGCTGCAAAACTCGGGTTTTAACAATGTGCTCAGACAAGTTGACCTTGTGGCTCTCCAGCCTTAATGAGCACAGGGACCCAACCAAAAAAAATGAAAAAAAATATCCAAACCATTATGGAGAAAATTTAATTCTTTCTTAAAATACTCCAGCAAGCCTCTTCACAATATGCATCCTAACCGCACCCCCCACTCCCACCTCCCTTGTGGCCCTTTTCTCTTTTCTATCTCCGTCTCCTGTCTGTGCATCTGCAGCTCTCGGGACTCCGGGAGCTACCAGGTGATAAAGAACCACCGCGGATGGCGAATCCTGACGGTGCTGACCACGGACTCTGTCAGTGCGGATGTTTTCACTGGAAGGCAATGTGAGAGGCTTTATCTGTCAAGTCCAGGCATGTGTTTATGTCTGATATTGGAAGGGGGGGGGGGTAGGGACGCTTTAAATGTTCAATTAACATTAAAATGTGCCTATGACATAATGCCAAGCACAAAGAGGCCGAGCACAAAAGCACCCAAATTGCTCTGGGAATTACAGCTTGAAGGGGAAAAAAAAGAGAAAGACTCCGAAATCTAAATTTGTCTTGATGTTTGTGTTGGGTGAGACTGCTTACTATTCAGTTTAGGCCATATTGATTATTGCAGTAATCGCAGTCTGTGGCTTTATGAGAGGGGAACAAATATGAAGACGTTTTCAAATCGGCTTTGTTTATGTGCTTTGTTTTTCCGCTTCCGTCTTATGTGCGATGGTGGATACCAGTTAGATGCAGAATGCAATCTCCCCTGCTTTCACTGCAATCCCACAACCACTTCATCTGGGTAAGATTGAAAAAGTGTGGAATAGGCCTCCTCCCTTCTCAAGTTTACTTCTAATGATATTGTAATAACTCCCCCCCCCCCCCAGTTTCCCCAAGTTATTACATTCTTCGTGTTCTTTGCTATGACAACAGGAACCAAAGAGATAGAAAAGATATAAGCTCTGTAAGCTCTTCCTTCATTCTCAGTTATGTGTTGTCTGCTCACCCACTTTTAACACGATTGGTGATAAAATTGTATTTGGACGGTATTTCCCCACCTGGTAGCAGAAAAATGACGAATCAAAAGCAATTGATGGCTACTACTCAAGGCGACAGTGGCCGTGATGGGTTGACAGAATAAATAAAAACTGTCTCAGTGATCAGATTTTCCACAGACAAGCTATTTTGCGTGTTGATAGATGGAGATTTAAGAAAAGATAAATAAATCTGAAGAACAAAAACTCATCTATATTTTCAGATCACGTAAAAGTTCTGCATATATATATATATATAAGAAAAATTGGAAGTATTTTCAATGGTTGGTTTACAGACCAACAGGCATCAGTACACGCTTAAAAAAAACTATATCTTGAATACATTTCACTGCAATACAGAATATTTTAGTGAGTTTAATCAGTTTTCACTCCATGACTCTTCCTGTATCTTGGTCTCAGTTGCAGTTACCGACAAAAGACCCTTTTCTATTATTAGCGTTGCTTTCCTCGTCTCTGTATTTCTCAAAGCTAAAAGCCACAACACGCCGCTGCTAGAAAATGTACCAAAAAGCTTCAGTGGCTAAAGATCACAGCAGTTTAGGTTTGTCTGCCACCTCTTATCATCCCCAGTGACAAAGTGCGTCAGTCGTCAGAGCTGAACCTTTGTTGTTTTGAACGCAGGGCTGTAAAGAGTTCAAACAAAATGCAAGTAGTTTCAATTTGAAGAATTTCATTTGTCATTATCTAGGCTTGTTTGTTGTGTTCTTTTAGTAAACAGCTGATACATTAACTGTTATTGTACATAATACAAATAAATATCAACTATTTGGATATTTACTTTTATATTGGTGTAATTGTGATGGTGTATTTCTGCGGGGGGTTTGTTTTGACTTGTCGCATCCAGTGGAAATTTCAAAAACAAAACTTTGAGAGACATTTCAAATTGAAGAAACAACGTATTCTCAGCCACGTTCAGAAATTCCATTGAGGTAAAAAAAAATGTCACAGTAGGATAATTTATCTCACACTCGTGCTCAGCAGTGTGAAGATGTGGGAACCCAGCGTGATGAGCTCAATTTGAAACGAGGGGGGGGGGGGGGGGGGGGGGCGCACGTCCCGCTTCCACAGCCTTCACAGTGATATTGTGCCAGCCTGCAGTCTCCCTGTCCAGAATCTTGCCCAGTGTGAGGGCCCCCGAGTCCGGATCAATATGGAAGATCATCTCCTGGTCTGTGGTCCGATCGATGGAGAACCTATTACAACAGACAAGAAAAAGTGAGACGTACTATAGATGTTGAGAGGGAGAAATAGCAAGTGACAGGCAGGTGAGAGAGTGTATAGGAATTTCAATTTTGACGTAAATTGAGTTTCTTTTTTCATGGGGCTTTCGCAAGGACTTTAACTAATTCCACTATGGGCTACACTAAACACCAACAACCTATACAGAGGGGACCTGGCTAAAGTAATTATGTTTTAAAGGCATTTAAAGGAGACTTGTCACAGGTTCTGTGACTTATTAGCGCAGAGTCCCTTAACTGCAAGTAGCTGCATACTGACTCTTTCTGTGCCTATTCAGAGACGGAAAAACAAACATTAAATTTTCATTGTGTACTTTAGAGAAAAACCCACAAAAGCAGCATTCCTTCTTTCGGGTACTTGGTGCTCTCAAAAGATTGGTGAGTCAACAGAAATCTGCTGAGAGGTTTCTTTGTGCTTAGCTCCTCATCACACGCACAGCTGGCTTATTCATGCACACATGATTGTAAAGATATAAAAAAAAAAAAACATGGGCATTATCAGCCTCTCTGACAAACGTGCCAGCCGGTGTTCTCCCAGGTCTCATGGGACTGCTGGTCACATGATGCAGATATAAAAGGTAACGTTAGGTGAACCATATGCTAAACTGGTAATAGAAAGCACCGCATGGATGATTTCTTCATATAGCAGTGTTTGCATTTGTGTTTTATTCATGCCACTGAATGTAAATGATTCAGTCTGTTTATGAATTACCTCTTGTACTGTTTATATGTCGTTGAGTGACTAGATCTGGATGAATTGCCCAAACGCCTGTTTGCGTGAGAATCAGAGGATCCAACAATCCCTGCTGTGTCTAAGACCCTGACGTGAGGTAACACACTCCCACACAGACAAACATGCAGCCACCATGTACCATATATCTAAGTGCATTAATTTACTCAATCAAATTAAAGCTCCTACAAGGAACTTTTCCTTTTCGTTAAAGTATGGACACTGGACAGTCGTCCTAAATATGGCTTTTCAGCCTGACTGAAATGAATCGTTGCTCTTACCTCGCAGGTAATACGTCCCAACCACAGACATTAAGAAAAGTTTATAGAAAAAGCCCCTTGATTGTCTCAATTGCTGTTGTAGCTCATAAAAAGGCAGCAACATTAAAATCAGACCGTTTCATAACCAATTCAAAACTCCTTGTCGGGTTTTACATGATACAATTTAGGGCAGTTACTGGCTTTGACTAGATCACATTTATACCTGCCACTAAAACTTGTTTTCAATATATTAACTGAAAATAAAATGTATCTTCCCTGCACCAAACCTAAAATGGTGCTGTACATCTTCTTGTGCTATCTCTCCCTTCTTTCCTAGATATTGGATTAAGACAACAGCCACAATAAATAATAAATAAAGGACAGAAATAAACCATCGCTTTCCAGTACAGCTCATGTCAGGTTTTATAGACTGGGAGTGGAGGTTGGCATCGTCCCCGAGGTTTCAGTCTTTTCACTAGTTCTTTCGCTGGTTAACACAAAAAAATCTCCCACCGTCAGAATCAAACCACTTCCATCTGTGGCACAGAAATACAAACTTGGCTGCTTCACACATGCTTTTACCACATTGACATAATAAAGGCAAAACAGAATTCACTGTGTATTCTTTAAAACTGACAATAACCTCCTGTTCTGTATTTAACAGCATATTTTGACAATGCTTCCAAATGAAAGCTCTGCTGAATCCTTATTCTGTGTCAGTTTTGGTGTTTATTTCATGACAAGGTCTATTTTCACTTTGCTTAAGCTGTAGAACAAAGTGGTATTTGAGATCAGATCTCATTACATATCATTACACGTATTTTGCACAATATTCCTACCCCTCAGGGGGCTTGATTATGTGGACTTTAAAGTGCTATCTATTGTCAGAAGTCATGAGCTGGCTAATTCCGCTCTGTAGGTGGCTCCTCGCCAACCTCCCACCCTCCCTCGCTTTCCCTCGTTCACACGTTCACCTACTCAAACGCAGACACACACAATCAGTCATATATGCGGACGCACGTATCGCACACACACTTCCAGCTCTGGGCTGCCAAGACCGAAATGAACAACAGCGCTGCCACTGTGTTGTACTTTATTACACCTGGATCTCTGAGCCTCATGCATTTTTAATCAAGGTAATTTGCACAGGCCCTGCGTGTGTCGGCGTGTGCTCCGTCAGATAGACTGTCTGAGGCCTTATCTGTATTCCCCTCTCACGCCGCAATTGCTCTTCTGAAGACGTCTAAACCGCAGACCTCGGTACAGAAGATTATCAGATGATACTGTTTTTATCAAACACAGTGATGTGAGAGTAATAAAAAAAAAAAAGAGACGTACTGTACGGCTACATTCGTGGTGCCAGTCCCACTGTTCTCTGTTTGCTTGGGCTTTCACTACACCAAGCTATTGTTTAAAAAAAGACCTTGCACTTAAAACTATCAGCCACCTTATTACTTGTAGTTATTCAATTAGAGTTTTTAAACGATTTTTTCGAGGTGCAAATTATATTCCATTAAAAATCTGTTTATAGCTATCACCAGTGTTTTGACTGACGTTTTTATTATCAGGCTAGCTGCTGTTGTAAAAATCAGCTGAGTACCGACATTATCTAATTATTGCTTTCATCCGTTGGCTGTGTTTTTGTCTATTTTACATGTATTTGAATAAGAAGTACAAACTCAGTACTGTTGGGTCATTGAGTCTTTATGTATTACATTTTAAGTGGCAGTGGTTTAAATTCCAATGTGGGTCATAATCTTGCCATTGTCCAGTGTTATCAGCATGGACTGTGTACATCAATTTAATTTTAACTGCCCTAAGTCTGATTCGATGTCACATTATACCACTTAGACATTTTTCGTTTTATCAGAGCCTCACATCCTTCGTCTTACCTGACAGGTATATCCTTCACATCCGGATCTCTGGCAGTGACGACGCCAACCAGAGCGCCTACTTTCGCATCCTCCTGCACTTCCATGATAGTGCCCTCTGCAGGTTGAAAGATGGGTGGCTCGTCGATGTCCGACACACTGACCCGCACGATGGTCTGGTCTCGGAAGGAGCCCAGGTCCACGAAGCGGGGGTCAACGTGCTTATTTACCGCCTCCACCACGACGTTGTGCGTGCGCTTGCTCTCAAAGTCCAGTTGCTGGAAGATAAGACACGCCCACAGTGCTCATTACTGACAGTGATGGCCAGAGGGTGTAACTACAATAATACTAATGAAGAGTATGTAAGTGTTGGCTGCTAAAAACAAACACCAGCTTAAAGGAGAGCAATAACAGTGCAGACTTCCTGTAAATGAACTGTACCTTCTTGATGGAGACAACAGCTTCCTGGGTCTCCACATCAGTGGTGACCTTGAAGAGATCCCCTCCCTCTTTGATCAGGTAGCTCATGTCTGTGTTATCTCCCATGTCCGCATCCGTGGCGATGACGCGTCCCACCGGCGTCCCCAGAGCCGCCCCTCCGACACAGAAAACTGGTACATCTCTGGTTTATGGAGGAAGTGGCAAACATATGGACAGAAAAAAAAACAAATCAATAACAGTGAGATTTGCCGAAGCCACAGCAGAATGAGGTTGGGGGGAAAAAAAACTGTGTACGTTTATGTGCAGAAAAGCACCACAGCAGAAGAAGAATGAGAGACATAGGTTACATGGAGAAAAGTAGGAAAAACACCAGTGGAGGGAGGAGGAAGAAAGATAGATGGTTGGCCGTAGGTAGAAAAGGGAGAATGGGAGGCGAGGATATTGGTAGAGGAGATTGATAGGGACTAGAAACAGAAACGTGGGATGAGGAAGGGAATGAGATTGGGACAAAGAAATAAAGACATAAAGAGAGAAGGGGACAGGTAATGGAAAAAGGAGGTTGGGATGGGAGCTAGACTCCGGGAATCCACTGAGAGTCAGATCATTACATTTACATATACATACATTTACGGCTCGCATTATTATTTCAACAATTTTCTACAATCCAAACGTATCACATATCATGTTTTGTCGTCTTGTGCTATAACCCACGACGCCGGCCTTTTCTTCACTGACCTATTAAGAGTCACATTGCATTCAATAACAGTACCCTCTTGTTAAAATGTAATTTGATTAATACGATTATAAAACGTAAAACATTTCAATAACTTAAACGGTCAATTAAACTCAGATTACATTTCAAACTGTAATATTTAATTGTATTTGGATTATGCAACGAGCATGAACATTTAATGTTAACGTTTACTCATCGTAGAAACCGAATGTGAAGTCACATTTCAATTGGCAGAAAAAGGGCCGGGGGTAAACGTCTGCTCGAGTTCATCATGAAGGAAATAAAAAGGAGAAAAGTAAGACGATACTGTAAAACTTTATTCTCCCCCAGAGGCATATTATGTGCAAAAAAAAACTCTTTACATATACAGAGTGCTATCTTCTTCTGCATCCTATTTATGAGTCTGCCTTCCAAAGTGTATCTATCCCCAGTAGCACACAGTGGAGATGCTATAATCCTGCAGGGTTTATCCCTCTGACTGGGTAAATATGATTTACTGAGATGAAAAAAGGGATTTATACACGAATAAGATAAAGGTGTGGAAACATATCAAACACAATCAACCACACTGTCAGATGCTGTTCCTCCCGCTGTAATACAAACTAATAGTTTGACTCGGGGAAAAAAAGGTAGACAAAATAAATAATTTAAATGAAAGCAAGATAAAAAAAAGAAATGATAATTCAGCTATTAACATGATATGTGGCTTTAATAGTTTACTTTAAAAAGGTGGAAAAAAACCTTTCTTTTTGTGTGGTGTTGTGACTCGAAAAATAAACCAGACACTTGCTGCTTGCTTTAAAGAAAGGCTCCAATTCACCGTGGTGATGTGAGACCCGACTGTATTTTTAATGCAATGTTTCAATCCTACCTGTTGTGCACTGAAAACCACATGAACGCCATTAGGACCAGAAAGCACCTGACCATCATAAATCCTTAACATTACAACGAGGGAACAATCAGCAACAGTGATTCAATCCTTTCTTGAGTCCCACATAAAAAGAGCAAGCATCAGTTCCCCCGCAGTTGATGGACTACTACAGGGCTCTGCGCTGCGGGTCTGACTGGCCCATAAATTTAAGTTAGGTGATTTTCTCCGACTACATGCAGCCCATTCAGTACGGCCACTGACGCTGCCATCGCTTACTGGTGTCAGCGGCCTGCAGGTCGCAAATTATAATGTGTGTCTTTTGTCATGTTTCCGTGTGTCCTGGCTTTCGCTTTTCCTCGATATTCTCCGATTCTCGCTCTTTCTTTTACACTATCAAATCTTTTCTCTCTAATTCCTCCCCGTCGTGTCTCTTGCCGTCGCCCTCCCTCCGTCTCAAAGAAAGCAAACGTGTTGGACACACTCACTCTGCGGGAAGCGCGGCGGGTTGTCATTAACATCTGTTATCACTATGGTCACTGTGGTGGAGCCGGAGAGACCGCCCATTTGTCCGGCCATGTCTGTTGCCTTGACGACCAGCTCATAACGATCCTGCGTCTCGCGATCCAAATCTGCCACCGCTGTCATGATGAGCCCTAATGATGGAGGGATGGAGGAGAGAGACAGAGACAGTGCGGAAGAGTGGAACTAGTAAGTGAGGCCAGTGGAAAGGTTGCATTAGTGGCTAGCACTTAAGCGATTACTACATTCCCCCTCTCACTTTGAATATCAACTTCTGCTAAGCACTGTATTATGGAGGCACAAGTGAGGCACATTCTATTTCATCTCCTCCGACAGGCTGGATGGAAGAGATTGTGGCACATTGCACCTCTGCCCATACACCATTTTATGGCTCAGCTGTATTAAAATGAATAATATATAGGGGCAGATGAAGGCATGCCTCAGCCAGCCTGCACAGCATTACAACTCCTCCATGCTGGATCAAGCTGCACTCAAGCCTGAGAAGTGGATTTCCAAAGAGAAAGCGAGTGACACAGAGGGTGATATTACGTTGGGAGAGAGAGGGAGAGAGAGAGAGGGAGAGAGGAGAGGAGAGAGAGAGAGAGAGGAGAGAGAGAGAGAGAGAGAGAGAGAGAGAGAGAGAGAGAGAGAGAGAGAGAGAGAGAGAGAGAGAGAAAGGTAGGAAGTGCACATAGAGAGGCACCTGCACTGACTTCATTTTACTCCACAGTGTCCACATTCTGTTAAAATAAATAAAGTATTTTAATAGAACAATCTATTAAATAAAGTGCATTTCTTTGACTTTGAGTTGGTCGGCAGAACAATAAAGAACTGAAAGAAACATTATTCACCCTCGTGAACCTTTGTGGAAACAAATCTGTTCATTCCACTTTGTCCAAACACACACAACCTGACCATATATATGTTATGTGTGATTTCTGGGCCATAATGTCATGTCATTGTTGGGATATGAATACATGACATTCTCTCTGCAAAGGTTAAATAAAACTGTATTGAGTTGCCCTCTCTTTTTATTCTATATATATGTCTCAGAGTCTAGCACATGGTCCTCCTTGGTGTAAAAGAGACATTCCCCTTATTGGCCCGGCAGCAGTGGCACCAGGAGCTGGCTGGTTTGCTGTGCAGTAGTGATATAATTCCACTTTACCCCTCGGGATTTTCCACATCAGAATCTATTGATGCATTTCCTGGGCTCGGTGCGCTGTCTCACTCCCAAAGGTTTGCTCCGTGTTGGGTACACAACTCACTGATTCCAGTCACATTTAGCCCAGGGCCGGTTCTATGAGTCGCCAGAATACAGTACATTCAGCAAGAGGAGTTAAGGAGCGAGGCAGATGACATGCTCCTCTTTCATCCACCAAACACCAGAGGGGATGGATCTAAATTAGGAAGAGTGAAGCACCAATCTGCAGCTAGCACGGCACCGCTGCTCCGGTCGTGCATGTATGTAGAGGAATCTGTATGAATGGAGTAAGATAAGCCTGTGCCGTTCATTTTTCAATGCATATCACATAGCTTTTACAATCTAACCAGATAGGCTGTGTACACCAACTGTGAAATATTGCCTCAATATGATGCATTACATTAGTATAATATAAATAACCATGTTTTCACAATGTTGCTCATATCAGTTCATCTGACTGGGCAATAAAAATCCATCTCTTGCGATCTGTCCTTCAATGGGACCGCTGTAAAAATGACATAGAGGTAGTTCTGCAGGGCCGTGGGGTTAGTTTGCCTTTTGTGCCCGTTACAGTTTACATTGCATGTCAGCAACAGATGATCTGCACATATACGCTGCACTCACTTTTCATGGTTGCACCCATTGCTCTCTGAATACATTCGAACATCTGAACTTCTTTCACTTTTTTACTCCATTGGCCACAAAGAAATGGAAGCCTCCATTTTTCCAGTTTGTTTCGGAAGGAGGCGGAGGAGGAAGAAGGTGGTTCTGTGTTAGCACCATAGACTGTTTATAAAGATGGATGATGCTTCTCCACTTCTTCCTGTTGTGCAAAAATGAAGCAGAAATACCCCTGGAACGGCTGCAGCCATCCTGGGGCTCTTGAAATCACTTTGCACAACAGTGACCGATACACAGGCTCGACCATCCCGCTTTCAATCATGGTGTTTTATGGCATATAATAGCTAATTAAAACCAAACTTAGCGGCAAAATTGGAGCTTGAATAAACATCACTGTTAGAAAAATAATAATTACAGAAACCATCTTAGATAAAACAAATATTTAATATAGTTGTTTTTACTCCTAAATGAGAAGTGTATACAAAGTATATTTCCAAGTAATAACAGTAACAGAATAATAGAATAATAAGTAGTGGAACAGCAAAAAAGCTATTGGAATGTGCTTTTG
This sequence comes from Reinhardtius hippoglossoides, assembly GCA_006182925.3. NCBI lineage: Eukaryota > Metazoa > Chordata > Actinopteri > Pleuronectiformes > Pleuronectidae > Reinhardtius > Reinhardtius hippoglossoides. The sequence continues at coordinate 22,211,552 of CM031672.1, read as the reverse complement.
TTGGTATTGTTTTAAACATTTGATCTAATTACTACTTCATGGATTTTAATTTTACAATATTATGATCTACTTTATATTGAAAAAATGTGGAAATAGAATTTTATAGTTTTCCCGCGTCCAGAGTTATAGATAATTCCAGCGTGGTGACATCAAAAATAAAAATAAATAAACGTTGACTTGCTGTTCAGATTGTTGTCAGGGTGAGAGAGAGTGATATTAATGACGCAGATTTCACAGCTGCTCTGTCTCCTCTTCATCTCTGACCTTCTTGACTCGCACCTATTAGGCTGGCCCGTCCGCCTACAAACTGGGGAGAGGGGTGGGGGGGTGGAATGGGGGTCGCGAGACAGAAGCTGGAATGAACCATCCAGTCTCCTCGCCAGGTCCCACCAAGGCAGAGCCATTTATCATCCAGGCACCGAGGCTGACCGAATCAAAGTGGTGCACACCAAAAAAGGAATCATTAAAACTTTAGTGCTTTTCCCTCGGGGGGGCCTCCGAAGGCAACAGTGATGCTAAGCTACTCCTGAAAGACTGTGGGTCAGGCCACATCACTTCTATAAGCTCCACACCAGGGGGGGAAATAGGAAGTTTTCCATTATAAAGCTGTGGAACATTCTTCATAGTGCAAATCTTGATGTGCTGCAACAGTAACCCAAGGATTCTTGATATATAACGGTTGGAGATGACTTATAAAAATGGATTATTCTTAGATCCTTAGCGTTTGAGGGGCAAAATCATTTCACTTTTATGCTATATTTTATTGTGGATTTGGTGCGATGGATACCAGCGAGTCTCAAAAATCCATCAAGCAGGTGGTATTAATAAAAGCCAAAAAAACAATTTACTTTATGAATTGAATATCCAGGCCATATAAGCTGTCTACGCTTATTTTGCCTGTTGCTACTTCTTCACAGATAGGCTCGAAGGTGGCACTAAACACGGAGACATTTGTGCCATATGGTATTTCAGCACTTGCTAAGATCAGCCTGCAGTTATTGGCTAAAACTATTATAAAGTTTCTCTCTTTTTGGCCGATTGATTTGATGTTTTTTGGGCAAGAAAATTTTGATTGATACGGGAGTTATGGTCTCTGAGCTTGAGATTACTGAAGGAGCACCAACAGAATCTTGTGAGGGGGAAAAAAATGGCAAGTGCATTGAATACTGAACGTGGGGGTTATTTATCGTTCTTACCCGTTTGTCTATCAACAGTGAAGAACTTCTCTCCATCCAGCACGCTGTACACCACTCTGGCACTGCTCCCGTATGCAGGGTCGTCGGCATCTGATGCGGTAACCTTCATAACAGATGTTCCTGTGGAAGATAGACAACAAAATGTCAAGAAAGAGAATGAAAATGTTCAGGCCCCGGGGGGTCACTGGGGAAGTGTTGGAATCTGAAAATGTGAGTTTAAATCCGACTCAAAGAGGAAAGTTATTGCACTTTGTACAAGAAAGGGCAGCTGTGTTCCTGTACGTATTTCTTTGTCAGTGTTTGTGAAACGCTGTAACATCTATCTTTGACCAGTGTGAGTTTTGAAGACCTTGACAGTGAGGACATTTGTACTAAGTGAATATGTCTTCACAGACTCGAAGCTATTCGTTATTTTCAGAGGAAATTTGGGTTTAGAGTGAGGTTATTTGCAATGGTTGTGGTTTTGAGCTTGGGAAATGCAACGGGGACTCGCGAGTATAGCAACAGCAATCCGTCTGTGAGTTTGTGCAGTACACTGGCTGGCTTCAAGATACTTTCTGACATACTGAGAGAGGAGGGTTAATGCAACGGGGGTAACACTGCGCCAGGTAACATTTCATCTCCAAGCACATAATTCTCCAAGCAAATTTTTTTGATGTTTCCAATTACCTTCTCACCACACCAATCCTCAGAGCTGCTCTGCCTCCCATTGGCAGAGCAGAAGTTGTGCTCGGAGATGAAAGGGAGCGAGCAGTCGCGAAGTCAACGTTACATCTTCAAAGACCGTTGGTGGCTCCAAAAAAAAAATCTACTGCAAACAATTACTCACGATTACGGGCACTTACGCAGAGAATAGAGTCACTTCCACGTGGAATCTTAAAAGTGAGATTGAAGGAGCCACGGTGTTCAAGTCATTATTTCCCACTCTGCGTTGTATATTTGTCAACCGTGTGCACACCGCACACGAGCCTCTGGCGGCAAAAAACACAGTCGCATCTCTCCGTTTAGTCACACGTTTTTAGTTAAAGCTCTGCCTGGAGCCGATGAAACTTTACGCTTTTTCATTTGTAAGGTTAAAAACGGCATACTTGCAGGTGAGCACATTTCTCTTTTTTTTTATAAATAACTGCACTTGCGGGCAAAAGGGAGATTAAAAGGGAGACGTTCCCGGTGCCATAGGTTGTCAAGGACAAGGAGTCAGTCTTTGTCCCCGTCCCTCTGGCCAATGCTATGGGTAATTGGTGACAGCTGGTGTTGTCCACCAAAGGTCACCGCCGTAGCCTTTCTCCGAGCCCTGTCATGCTACTGTCCAGCCACATAATGGCCGTATGCTAATGATGCTAATTAGCGGGAAGTGTCAGAGCACTGTTTGTTTCCTGTCATCCAACGGGGCTCCTAAGGGGGGGGGGGGGAGGGAGGGAGAAGCCAGTGGATTATCATTAAAGTCACCAGGCCATTAAATCAGACGGCTCAGATCACTCCCCCGCGAACGTCACCTTATAGCTCTCCTCCCTTTGTTCTTCATACATGTGGCTAGGGGCTGGCCTGATGCACGGCTCTACCTGGTCCACGATACAAATGAAACAAATGAGGGTTTGCTACTCTGCAGCGATTCTGAAGGACGTGTCTCTGTGATTAATTAGCACAGCAGTGAATTATCCTAAGAAACAAAGCACACAATGGAGGGATAAATGGACGGACCGGTGTTCCTCCAATGTGTGCAACACCATCGGATCATCAATTCTGGTGCCGTCGTCAACTTGCGCGGTTCTCACTTAAATGCTGATATATCGCGGCTCCCAGTGGATTCAAAGCACTGCATACTAACGAGGACGGAATGAGCTTCTAATTTATACTCATACCAATATGCAAAAGTCCAATCCTTGGCTGATCCAGACATGCAACATCCCAGTTGAGTGAGATATCACTATTAATGTATTAAAAACTGAAGGCAGTATGGAAGTTATGCATTTTCATTCCCGGCTATATGCAGGGGTTCGTTAATTCTGCCTACCTGGTCGGCTCCACTGCTGTGGGCCTAACGAAGCCAGCCATTTTCGTCCGTGGGATTACTCCCTTATCTTAATTTTCCCCAGGTAACAATCAGTCCGACGCTCGGCTGTCTTTTGGGCGACTGGCCGGCAGCAACGTCAGATGACTTGGAAGAACTATATAAATGCAAATGCTTCTTTATTGTGTTTATATTAAAAGGAGAAGTGAGGCAGTCAGTTTGGCACTTGGGTTCTTAATAAAGCTCTGGCTTGCATCCGTGTTTTCGGTGGGAGAAGTCATTACATTATCTGTTGGCCTGGCCAGCGTCTCACTTAGGCAGATTCTACTGTTGATGGACTTTTGGGAATTCAATAAAAAAATCATTGACTTTTGAAGATTGGAATGTAATGCATATTACAGTATTATTTTCAATTTCCCGGGAGTTCCAATCTGACCTCCACATTTCTCGAACGAGGCTAAAGGCGTCCTGATGCAATGATATTTTTAATGAGCGGTTTGTTTGTCTTTATTCCCTCTCAAAGGAACTTTTGTTCAACTACATATTTTTTTTAATATTTGTATGTCTGTGTTTGATAGCACAGTGAAGGGCAGACAGGAAACAGGGTGAGAGAGTAGGGGAACCAGGTGTATGCGCCCAACATCATATGTGTCTCACATATCTCTGCGGTCACAAGACAAAATGAAATCGAGCATAGCTCCTGGTCTCAGATAGACAAAAATAAATCCTTTATTTTGCTGACACCCAGTATGTAACGTTTTTTTCTTGTTCCAATAGTGCAGAGAGTTATATTGTTACCATAGAAACTTTGACAGCAGTGTTCGGTGTGATTACAGGTTCAACAGAGCTGACACGATTCTTGCCACAGCCGGTCAGAAATGAGAGAAACAATACTTTTCAGAGTTATTCTAAAATTACTCGTGACCCTTAATTTTGCCAGTAGTCTTCGCCAAGTTCTGACACTTTTTCAACAAATTAATATTTAGTCAAATTGCTTGCTCATGCTTTCAGTGGCTCCACTAGAGTGAAACTAATGTATTCAGCCTGAAGATATTTACATTGTGGGTCGCAGTATTAAAACAATATTAAAAGAGACAAAAATAAATAATGCATCATGCTGACTTTCATATTCCGACCTTCAGTATAATAATTAGATGATGCAACGGCAAATTATTGAGCTGTTTTCTCATCATTCATGAGATCAACTCTGTTTAGCAATGTTTGTCCCAGAGACGTTAATCTTCTGACGGAGCAAATCATTCATTATTACACATTTCCATCTTTTCAGTAATAGCTTTTTATTAGTATAACTTGTATTGCTATAATATGGAAACTCCTCCACAAGACACTTACACTGTATACACAAGATTGGCGGCTATATGACTTGCCTTTTATCATAATTATAAATGATGAGTATTATATCATATATATTTATTAAATGGCAGCGACACTTGATCTACATTGAAATTATTATTTTCTTCTTGTGCTGTATTACTGTTATAACATTGTCATGGTAGGACGGACATGCAACAGTCATTCCGAGATAATAATGAAATGGCATTTAAGCATGTGCACAATATCCCTTGAAGGATAATGTAAATAACACTCAGACCAAACTAACCCGGTGAAATGGAGTACGGAGGAAGGAATGCTTTTGGGGGGGTAGAGGATTCAGGGGAGGGTGGTGTGACGATGGCTATATAGTTAGATTTATGCATGAGTTTGGTTTAATGGTATCAACACAGGCTGTTGGAATGGCTTCCCACACCACTTCAGCACTCTGGGAGAGATGGTTCAATTACTGTGAGGGGAGCTGGAGGAGGGTGCCACGTGTGAGACACTAGACTGACAGCTATTTAAGAGGCAGCCTCGTAAAAGAGATTTGTGCCCATCTCAGCTGGTGCCGTACTGGTGAGAGCTTCAGTGGAGGGGTCTAACGGCTGCAGCACAGAGCCCCTCTCCCCGCTCCGACCCGCCTTAATCTGCAGGACTGAGTGCTCCCTGCCCGCATTATGGATCATTTAGTAAAGCCATAAAAGCTGAGGTGTTTTCACATGAAAAGTTATTTCTTCACTACTTCCACTGTGATTCATTCCCCTCTCATCCACATAAATGCCTTGGGAGAGAGAGAGAGAGAGGGGTGGAGAGAGTGATGGAGAGAAAGGAGGGTGAGAAAGAAAGGAGTATAAAGGGAAGAAAAATCTGCCATGTCATAAAAGCCAACGGCGTGCTTTCCATTGATCCTCCTCAAGATGCCGGACAAGGATTTAGGGATGTCTTGCATCGCTCCTGACAAAGATCATAAATCGAATCTTTATTAGCCGTCGTAGCAGCATTCATTTTCATTATTTGTTTTGTAGACAGCATTGTGGGCCAAAGTGTCAGTTTTAAATCTCAACCTCTCATCACTTTCATGCATTCTCCAGTCAAATAGTTGCAAAGGCGATCAGGGCAGGGACGTCCCTTTCGAAACTTTATCTCTTCGTCACGTCGTCTCCTCTCACCTCAGACACCCTGACGTCCACTTGTGTGCACTTCATTACCTGAACTTAATGTAAATCTACTAATTCCAGGAATGTCTGTCCTCTGTCTGTCGTAATAATGCACGTCTTGAGAATAACTCATCTTATCGGCTTCACACTTGGCATGTGTACTGTATGTGTGGGCCAAAATCGCCACTAGATCATTTTCATATATTCATTATTTTCATTTCACTATATTGGACTGACACAGACATTTACAAGTATCGTGGATGCCGATCCCCGTCATGTCAACATTTATAGAATCACAACATTAGTTTTTTTTGCCGCAATGGTCTATATCCAACTGAATTAGAGAGCTTTTATTTTGAAAAGTTGTGATTAGGGTTGCATGTAATATGAACAAATAAGAGCTGTTAAATCAATCAAACATATATTTGCCACACATGTGAACAGTAACAAAGCAAATTCAGTTTTATTTTATGAAAAACAATGACTGTAAAGTTTGTGGAGAAAAAACAGAATCTGATTGATGCACAATGGTTTGTAATGGCAATTTTTTTTCTATCATCGCTCTCTGTCCCATAGACTGTTAATAAAAAGCTTGCACACAATGCCCAGCACGCAAACAATACAATGTGACAGTTTCTTGTAGAACTGTTTGAGGAGGAATCACTAATGACAAGAAATATTCCTGAAGTAGCTCCAGAGCTTCAACACAGGACAAGACAAACAGGCCATTCCAACCAGGCAGGTGTAGAACGGCACTGCACTAGTATTATGTAGAATGTAAAAAATGTCTGATTTCAGCTTAAAGAAAACCAAACATTAAGCTGCAGATTTTTTTTTTAAATACTGTAAAATAAATGAGAGACAAAACACATCCATCAAGTTTATCGAGCCACATTAGTGGACAAATTATTACATTTGAATACCCCTCGCCCACCCCCCTCATATCTGCAGCGCCCATGCTTCTCTGCCTGATTCAGATTGTCTACAATAATGACAAAATGGAGCCTTAATCAATTTCACAATTGTGACTAAATGGTGCTGCTGTTGTCACAAGCATCTTCCATGCCTCTTCACACACTCTCTCTCTCCTCTCCCTCTCCGCCGTCCACCCTCCTCCCACGCCCATGACCACACACACACACAGATCAGCCAAAATCAATTATGTCAGGCACCGTGGCTGAGAGCGTAATGGTGGTTGTTACTGGTCATATACATAAAGGCTGGCTGGCAGAGAATATTGATTGTACGTTGCTCCTGCCTTGTTGCATCGCTCTCTCCTGTGATCTCGCCGCTCCGAATGCCTCATCTACCGTTAGCATGACAGGCCCCAGCTGTCCTAATGGTGACTGCAGCAATTTGCAGCCTCCTGGGCAACCTCTCTGGACCAAAGCAACGGGGAGGGTGATTATTACTTTAATCCCCTCGTGGAGTTCTCACATTATGTACAAAAGGAGCGGGGGATTTATCTTGACGGCGTGAAGTGTGTGTGTGTGTGTGTGTGTGAGAGGGAGAGAGAGAGACAGAGGGAGATCAAAGGTATAAGAGGAGAAAACCAAAGGAAATATGATGCTTGTTTTGAACAACTTATCCATTTTGTTGCAGTATAACTTAATCCCTCTAAAAGGCATTTTTTACATCTCTGCTTAAATCTCTTGGAAAACAGTCTTGTTGACAACAAGGAAAAAACCATTTGGAATTTTACCAGACAGAATAAAGAATGTAGGTCAATAGATAAGTTTATCGACCAGGTTTCTTGTTACTGCTTTATTCCGCCTGGTGCTACTCAATACAAAAATAACCATCAAATACCAGTTACTTTGTGCATCGCGTGTCTTGTCTGACATCAGTGTTACACTTTGTATGCAGTGATGTAAGGCAGCGACCTTCGACTAAAACACATTCACAATTATTTTTCTCTTCTCTCTAGGCTTTCATTCCTGTCCCTCTCTTTGCATGAATTCAGGTTTTTATGAAGTTGCTACATCCCTAGTAGAGAATGTATCTTTGTGAGAAGCTGATCTTTCCATATGATCCTCCACAAAAGAGACTATCACATCACAAATACATCAGTATCAGCATGTATGTTGTTCGATATGCACTGATGTCTTTTTTTTGTATTACATTTCGCAGAATATAATGCAATAAAAGGACCAGGGGTAAATCAAACAATTTGTAAATGTGTGAAATTGTTTTTCCAGCAGATCCCAATTTGAGTTTTGTTGTTATTTGGTCAAGTAGTTTGTGAATTACATTGTTGTGCAAACAAACAATTCCCCCTGCTGTATATACATTCAAGTGTATTTATACATACATGTATATAAAGATTATCAGCCAACACAGATATCAGATGTTTTATTCTCCAAATTTGGTATTGGCTTTGTCCCAAATAAAAACTGTCCGGCTCTACCCAACATCGTATTTTTATTGTTAGTAACTGTTCTAATTATGATGTATTGAACCTCAGTAGTCCTCAAACCTGAAAACCACACATACCATGAAATAAACATTTGTTCGACAACAACAAAACTAAATGAAAATGTACAGTGTTGTAGCGATGGAGGAGATAATGTGGCTGAGGTGTAAGAAATGCAGGGAGGAATGTTGCCCTTTTGCGGTTTATCGATTTCTCCGACCTGACTTTATCCATCAGATTGTGTCTTTGATACAGAACATGATAAATGTCAGTTTAAAGTTACTCCTGTGCTTCATTGAACTTCGGTCGCTGCCTCCTGTGTTTGCTGATTCTACACGACATTAGCCTGTGTCATTAGGGGATAAAAGCTGAGGATGGCGGTCGGCTTAATGTCCATTATCAGTTCTCCTGATCGCTGTTCTCTGGGACACTGGGACTACCTGAGGTTTAGAATCTGCGGCGCGGACGTTGTGTCGCGCCACATCTCTGCCACTCAGAGGTCCCGAGGTTCGCTCTAATGGAACCACATCAATCACAGGATTAACGCTGTGGAAACGTTTCAACCCTGTAGTGACTCTGCCACCAAGAGCTCTCCCTCCTAGCCACATTTCCAGCAGACTTGCTCGCTGTCATTCGCCCTATGAGTGGTAGGGGGGGGGGGGGGGGGGGGGGATGTCTGCCTCAGTGACTAAATGGTTTGGAACTCGACAAACTGTGCTACTTTGTCAGTCAGCTTGCATGAAGACTGAGCAGGATAAAAAAGAGAGTGACAGATGTCTTAGTATGCATGTTGTAACACGGTGTAATACTGATTTCAAATTGGAAAAGGCCCTGTCTTTATTACTTCAATATTAACAGGGGCGTGTGGAGCATAAGTATTAGCTTGGAGTGCGCTGTGCTGTGCCAATAATATCTGCAGTATGTGTGCTAGATATCGAGTCTACAACCTCGGCCCATCCGACGCTTAACTGTAGAAGATGCCATCGCAGTTTGACATTACTTTAGCCTCTGGCTTTTTTAAAACCTTTTGAAGCGTAGCTCAAAGCCACATCAATATTTAAGCACTGAATATGGTTGGGGAAAAACCACAGGAAAAAAGGGATGGATCCAATTCAAATATTAATGATGAGGCTTTCTAAAACATATACATTAGCACAACATGTCATCCTGCGCCAGCCACCTGGTATAAATATGCAATGGTAAATCTGTTCTGTTTTAGAAAAGGGAGAAATCGGTGCCTGGATTCTTGTTGACGTCTCTTAATGCTACGAGAAGCTCGCGATCATTGCCGTAAAATATTTAGTCAAACTGAACCCTAAACTGTACTGATCCATTAAGGTGACTTTCACATCATCATTATCCGGATCATCAACTTCTCGAAAAAGCTCTAATCTTTGCAGCAAATGTTTAAATATTGAAATGTGGTTTTCTCCCATATTAGTTTGGGCAAAGCAGCACTCGTGGGAAAAATAAGATAATATTTGATAATCACATGGAACAAAAAGTTAATCGGCAATATAAAACTAAATAATCAGAAAACAACAGGGGGAGGTTAAGCAACAGAGAAAACACAGAATGACCCGAGAGACGCACAAAATATTTGTCATCTTAATGAAAGAAATATGAAAAAAACGCAATTCCAAATAGACATGTAAGTTATCCACGCCACCTCACGCTCAATGTGAAATCTGCATTTATGTAGATGAGAAGTTGTTCTTTCTATTAAGCCCTTTCTTGTCGCTGCAAGAAACCATCAGACTGAGATTCATGGGGCCATCCTTCACTTTCACAGTCTTCATCATCAGAGGCCACTGCGGGCGTTCAGCAGGGCGACTCCATCCACGTTCCCTCCTCTGTATCAGCACAAAGACACGCAGGCTTCTCAAAGCACCGACCACTGCACTACAGATTTGATTTAAGAATTCAATTTCATTAGCCTCACACTTTCCACAGGACAACACAGGCTACGGCTACGCTAATACGTTTTCAATTTAAACCTGGAATTAAAAAAACAAAAAGGATCTCCCTCCAGACAACTGCTTTAGCTTTGTGTCAGAAAGAATAAGGTCTACGCTAAATCACCTGAAAACGCATATCACAGGACCATTCACGTGCACGGGGGCATGTGCACGTCGGTGTTAAAGGTGGTCTTCTCGTGTTCAGAAACTGTAGCAAAAGCGATGTGTTTTAAAAGTACAACCTATTAGGGGGGGGATGTAGAGACAGAGCTCAGGCCCTCACACTTCATCATTGTCTTTTGGGGACTGCTCTTTTATCTGCCCTCTCTTCTCCTTTTTAGAGTCAACCAACCCTGAAAAAACAAACAGACGATGTACAAGAGTGTTATTTTTGGCTGCAAATACCAAGCAGGCAGGCAGACAGACAGACGAGGACAGACAGCCAGGGAGCCTCTGCAAAAAGAAGGGGGGAGGCAGGGGGTGGAGGCTGTAAAGCTATGGCAAAGATGTGGACTGGGCGACTTGACAGGAGTGATAAGTAAAAATGAATATGCCTCCGGCAGCGGACTACTGATTACTTCCTTGCTATTATGGCCTCACGTTTTCCCCGGCAGTTTGCTATATGGTGGCCGTAAAACAGCACAGCGAGCATACCAATGGTGTGGCTAATGCTCGCAACCTGCTTCCATCACAGCATAAAACACAACCATGGTTTAGATCCCAGCCTGCTGTGTCCAAACGACATAAAACGTACTGATCCTAACCAGGCTTTGAGTATATCGTGCATTCAGAAAGGAGAAGTGACACAATTAAGCACATAGTATTAAATGTGTCAACAGGCCTTATGTAATCACAATCATTTTTGCTGTGTTAACGAACGCCACGAAGCACAGCAGAAATAGAGGAGCCTCTCACTGCTGGAACAAATTAAAACAAATTGTCACAGGTGATAAAACAGCTCGGGACACACCGCTAAAGCAAACAAATGAAGAAATTAAATATTAAACCTTTGGAGAAACATTTGTCTTTTACGAATAAGGCTGGCTGCTTCTGTAGCTTCCCTAATAAATTGAATCCGACGACAGTCTGATACAACAATACTCCAGGACTCCTTACGTCAGACTTGCCTGCTCCGTCCAGAGCACTCACCCCAAACCATTGTTCCCACTGATGATGTAAATCACCTGGCCATTATTATGGATTATTTTTAGCTGTGGATGAATACACACATTTGATCCCCGCAGCTAATATCTACAGCAGCCAGCAGGATACAGCTCCCATGTTATTATAATTATGATAAGAAACATGACATCCCGGTGGAGACTCCTACACAGAGTCAGTACCCACGAGGAACCCCCCAAAAATTGTATCAGAACTAGAGTATATTGAATTTTTTTTTTCTGGGAAAATCCAAAATGAAAGCAGAATTTTGACATCCAACTCATATTATACGAAGGCTAGTCAGCCACAAGGACTCGTTTTATTGGGAATCAGGCTCAAATAACTGTCTCTATACCGACACTAGATAGTACATCAAAACGGATCACGTAAAGACAGAACTAGCCAGTGGTGAACATGTGGCCTTGCTGCTTGTAAAAAGAGACACAAGTATTAGCTTTTAAAAGCTGCAAGCCAGGCACGTTGTCGCTGAGGAGATGCACTGGAAACCGCAAGAGCACAAGTCCGACGACAATTGAAAGATACTTTCCAAGAATACAAGACAAGAAGACCAGGAGGCCATAACCATTTAATGCAAGTGATTCTGTGTGTAGCATGTGTGTTTAATCAAAGTTTAAACACACATGCTCAAGTCTATGCAGGTCTGTATTTGACTTGGTGGGTGCAGGTTTGCAAAATGGACCCATGCAGGACTGTGCAGCTCACTGGTGTGTTTACAACAGGTTATTGACAACATTAAAGAGGAATACGCTATCGGGCTTGTTGACACAGGCAGTGTTTGTTAGTACAGTCAATTCTCGTAGGTTTGAGGTTTGTTCTGCAATGAGAAAAACACGGAATATGACAAGCCGTATGCTCTGATAACAAGTTCCACTTGACTTGTGATATTCTCCACCTATCTGAGCCAAGCTTCACACAGATAGCAGCAGAGCGACGAGCAGCACAAAAACCCACGAGCTGGTGAGAGACGTGCAGCAATGAGAGCTGGTCTGTCCGCCACCTCTTTTTTTCTCTTGCCCCCCCCCCCCTAGTTCTGTCATTGTTCTTGTGACCTTATCACTGACATGTCAAAAAATACTGCTTGGCTTAGCTGATGTTCCACAGGAGAACGGCTGAAAGAGAAAGAAACATGTTTGACTAAGCAGTAGCTGTTACCTCATTAGGGCCAGTGCTCCACGACTATGTTTAAAACATGAACCGCACAATCATTTAGTGCGTAATTTGACTGAGGTGTGCGACAGGGTCAAACCAGGGAGGTCGTCACTCAGTGTGGAAGGGTGTTGATCATTTGGATCACGTCAGCTGACTTTAACTAAAGCTCGGTTTTTTGGCTCCATCGCCTCTCTCTGTTGAGGCGATAAAAGATCTCTTCTTCTTCCCAAGGTTTTGCATTTTTCTTTTTTTTTTTTTTTAAAACTCTGCATTATTTCTTTTTTTCTTCATCTTGAATCGCTCTGTCCCATACTCCCTCTGTGACGCTCTCACCCACACATGCACACACGCTTCGTTCAGTTCCTGAGAGCACTGTAGGCACAGATGCCCCGGTTTGGATGAGGCTGAGGAAGCAGGAATTAATTCTAATCATGCCAGAACAGGAAAGAGCTATTCCATTCTTCAGCTCTCCTGGAGTCACTCAGACAAGCAGCTAGCCCACCTCTACTACCTGTGCAGAGTCGTCCACACACACACACACACACACACACACACACACACACACAACATGCAAAGGCACATACGGTATCAACCCCCGAGCACGCAGGGTATTGTGCTATCGCTTGGCAGCAACACAGAATTGTGTTTATGAAATATCAGCTGCGTCTTTGACATTGATACCATGCTAATGAAGCCCCTGACACCCTCATTCACCTGCCTTTTTCCATTTCACTGAGGATTTGAAGCAACCATGCTAATGCTCACAATGAAAACACGTTTGTCAAGATTAAAAGCGTTGTGGTTTTAATGTCAAAAGCCTGGGCAAAAGTGTCTCGCTATTATCTCCTCCTCTGAAGAGCCTCCCCTCTGCTCCTCTCCTCTTTCCCCCCTTATTCCCCCTTTTATCATTTGCCTCATAACAATGTGTCAGACCACAGCCACAAAGCTCATCTGGGAGAACTGCAATCCGTCTGCCTCCCCTTCCTATATATGCCTACACAGTTGCCTTCATTTCCCATCTCACTGCTTCCTATGGATAATAGCTCTGACACAGTCCATGTGGGGATCCTCCTCAAACGTCCATGTCACCTCTCTACTTACTTCTCATCCGCAGTGAATTTACTGACTCCACATCTATTTCCATCTTCCATCTCCTGTCTGATTTTCCTATTTCCATCTCCGCAATGGGGGAGAATTTCCGCATATTGCTCTTTTTGGCACTTTCTTCTCTCCCCTGAGCCCCGGACAAAGCATTATGTTATAGACCCTACTTATGCATCATGGAAATGGCTGTAATATAACTGGTAATTCTCGACAGTGCACCTCTCCGCACTCCCGAGTTCAAAGCCTCCAACCCAGTTGGCTCCTGTCAGATTGCACTATACGTTTTTTCTTATCTTACCTATGGGTGACAGCTCTGCCACGCTGCCGATATAGGGACCCTCCGTGAACTTGGGCTCACTGTCGTTTATGTCCTGGACCTTGATGACAAACTCTGACTCGGGTTCCAGAGGGTCGTCGGAGAGCTCGTCCCGGGCCTGAGCCTTGAGTGTGTAAGAAGCCTTCTCCTCGCGGTCCAGTCTCTCGGTGGCATGGATGTCTCCCGTTTGCTCGTCGATGATGAAGATGGAGCCGGCCCCTTCTCCAGAGATAGTGTACTTGATGTTGCCGTCACCGTCATCTGAGTCTGTATGGATCTGTAAATTGAAACAAAATTAGGGTTACATTTTCCTTCTTTTAAAGATAATATTTTTGCAGTAGGTTATGTTAAATAAAGGAAAAACTGATTGCACCACTGTATTGGAGTCGGTCCAAGGTCAGAGATATAACAGCGTAATTGTTAGCATGCCATGTATTACACGTGTTACTGGAATATTCCACTAGAGGGCACACCACATGACCATCCAGATCTGCAATTTGTAGATTTAAAAAAAAAACATGGCGCAACTGGAAGAGGTTGGCTATGGTTACCTCGAGATCACAGTAAAAATAAGTGATTATCATTATAGAGTGAAGCCCTTAAATAAACGCCGACTTGACAATAGAGAGTATGAGCCCCTACCACACACCTACCACGATGTAGGGTTATGTGCATATTGCATCTTGTGCATAGCATTCATTTCTAAAGCAAAAATGTCTTCAGGCTAAGAATGGATTTTTCTTTGGATAATACATTAAAAACGTACATACATGATATGGAGTAAGCAACATATTTAGATATTGACAAGATACTTGATTCTTGTTGAAAGTAACAATCACCAGTTTGATTTCAGGTCCTTCTGATAATACATTATAATTACACAATGAGTTGTTGGAAGCCTTAACACGGCTGTAAACAACGTTTTTTGTGTGTTAACTTGCCTACAAACTGTGCACGATGTCCCATTTAATCTCCTGGATGCTTTTTCTGCAATTTATTTTGTAGCCATGCAGGAAACAGATGTCTGATGACAGAAAGTTAGGTGAAAGCATTACAATGTTTTACTGCAGAAACTGACCCCGGGACAGTCATTTGTCAACCAGCCAAGAATTCGGCTGTCACATGAAGTCACAATGAGGCGCTCATAAAGACAGTTTGACAAATTACAGCCAGCCAAAAAAAAAATAAAAAATCATCTTATTTGCTTTGAGAGCCGGACCGGACAATGTGTGAGCATGACTGCAGGATTTATGTTCTTTCATTTCATGTTTCACATTTTGCAAGATAAACTGTTTCTTAAGTTGGAACTGTCTCTTTTAGGAAACTCTCCCACCAGGAGTAATGCTTCGTAATATTCAATATCGTTTTATATTCGGGTCAAAATGGTCTTTAGTGTGGATCCATTTGAAGACTAGGACAAAACGCGAGACTATAAAGGTGCAGAGGACCTCAGCGGACCAGAACTGGCCACTTGGGAAGAGGTAATTGACCAGGAGTCAGAGGGCGGCTGGAAAAAAGATCAACCCCTTTCACATCTGCTGCCAAAGGCTATCATTGAACCATGACAGAGGTGATGATCTTCCCATTATATACAACCACTTGTTGTCACCTGACCCACGACCACACTTGATGAGACCTCAACCTGCTCCATTTGCCGATGTCTAGTGCATGGACCTTTGAGTCGAGGTTATTTGTCACACATTTTCCTCGTGAGTTTCTATTTAGGTTCAACCTCTGCGAATACTGATGTTTTTTGTAATGGATAGTTGTCAGAAAATGACATTTGGTCGCCAGCCGTGTCCAAAAAGAAATTAGCAAAACATTTCCCATCCATTCCCCTTATTTTATTCGCCAATTGCTAACGCAGCTCAGACCCTCTTTAGCTCCCTGTAGACCAGCCATCACCATTGTCGTGAAAAAAAAAAAAAAAAAAAGCCACACTTCCAGTAATGATTTACACCTTTCCTGCACATTGTGCCCTTCACAGGATGACGCCCAAATTAGGAGATCAAAGTCATTTCAAAGATTGTTAAAGGTAGAGACATAGAGGTGGCGCGGCTGGAGAGTGAACTTAAAAGAGTCCTTATAAATCAGAGCTATATTTCCCCCCGTAATGTGATTAGAAGACATTCCAGCAGCAGCAATAGGAGAAGTATCGGTCCCCCATCCCAACCTCCCCTTTGGCTCTTTAGTGAGCACTAGACCTGCTCCCTCCCTCCCCCCCCCCCCCTCTCTCTCTCTCTCTCTCTCTCTCTCTCTCTCTCTCTCTCTCTCTCTCTCTCTCTCTCTCTCTCTCTCTCTCTCTCTCTCTCTCGCGCGCTCTCGTCCGCGCACCTTCCATCTGAAATTATAATTCAGAGCTGTCTATGCTGTGTAAGTGTGGTTCAATCTACTGAGCAGACCAGGGGAGAGGGGAAATCGCCCTGGCCTCCCTGGTTAATATTTTATTAAAGCTTAATTAAATACAGGCTCATATCACCCTCACGGGGGTTTTCATTAAGTATTTGTCGTAAAACTGTGGAATAATGCAAGCCAGTGCCTTGATATTGCTTCCCTCATCCATTTTCCCCTCCCTCTTTATCTATCTGCTTTCGCCTCTTCTTGCCATCTGAATCATCCTGGAGACAAACACACGAAGAGTCGGAGAAAATATACTGCCGGATGCTTTGGCGATATCAATATTTCAGTTATAATAAAAGAAGTTTCATCGGTCCGAAACTGTGAGAGTTATCCAATAAAAGTGCACACTCATGCAGCACTAGATATGATTCCCCTCTCTCAACCGCTCCTCCGGATTTCTAAATCCGATTCTGCAGACGAGCGTGTGTGTGAGCAGCCGTCCTCGTGCGTTGATTAAATTGCACAAATGCATGCGAGTTCATACCTGCAGTACATGTGCACATGGCCACACGCGTCTGCCTAATGTGCGTGTTTGGATACACACACACACAGACACACACATGCACATACACACACACACACACACATGCGTGGAGAGTGAGTTCGTCATTCTGCTGGGATGATGCTATTTCTCCCCCCCCCCTCAGGCTGGATATACCCATCCGTCAGTCTATCCTCACTGGAGTGATTCAAGTTGGCAGCTTGAAAAATACACAGAGTACGCTTAGTTAAGATGTTCCCTGCAAACTAAAGGTCAAAGCCAGGACTCCACTCGTGTAGCAGGAACAGTATTTAGGTGATAAGAAGATGGAGAAAACTCGAACCCTCTGATGAGCAGAACCGAGAATCACTGCTGCTCCGTCGGTCCAACCCTGAAGCCTCGTTCTGAGCTCTCTGTGTGTTCAATTATGCAGCTGCGTCATTAGATCAATACAATAATATGATGATGGTAAAATATTGTATATCCCCCTTTTGGGTTCAGCCAAGATATATATATATATAGGCCTGGTCATATAACCGCCACCAACATATATACGTGCCCCTACAAAAACACCATTAATATTTAATAGACACTCCACAAATCTATCTTTTGATGTTCAAACAGTCCCTGGAAAGAGGATCGTAAAAAGTTTTCTCCCTGACAGGTAACAGCAGCTTCGTTCAGCTCAAGTACAGTCACGGACAGATTCCAGTGGACACATAAAGCACACACGGGACCACAGGAGACCACTCGAGAAGCACAATTCACTTCCATCAGTAAGAACAAAGCTAGTGTGTGTGTGCGTGGGGGGGGGATAGACTGCAGCTGCAGAGAAGTGCATTATACTGGAGCAAATTTAGTTTTGAGAAATTTCTATGGACATGGTGATGCTTTATTCAGTAGAATTATAACATTAACCAACACGTTTGACATGGATTTTTTGGGTCTACTTATACTTTTTCTGTTATTTACCCCAAAAAAGCCATTTTCAGACATTAACTCCACAAAGAAATGTCTAGAAAATTGGGTCATTGGACATTTTCTGTAGTTTGTCTTTCACGTGAGAAGAACGCAGCGCAAGATTGTTCAGTCAGATGAGTTCACAACAATAACATATTTTCAGGAACATTCCGGGCGAGGAGTGGCATCTGGGAATAGCGCGCACGCAGGAGGCGGGACACGATGAATAGATTCCACTGCCAAAATCAAATGGTTTTGTTTACAGCACGTCGACACCCGTGATGACCCTCGTCACGGAAACCTCTTGAATCTCGTTGTCCTTCCAAGTTGACATCTTCTTTTACGTTCACCTGTCCTGAAGATTGTTTGTATTAGTTCATTTGAGTCTGTTGTTTGATATAAATCTTTTCTAGACATTTCCTTGCTGTCCATTTTCTGGATATTCTACTATGGGAAAGGTTCCTGACTCCGGCATTCTCACATACAGCCACATACAGAACGTGTAGACGTGAACACATGTCTGAAAGCAGATATACTCTAGCATTGCCTCCCGGGGGGGGGGGGGGAGACGGGAGGTGAGATACTGCACAAGGTGAAAGGGACAGTTGCATACCGGTGTTATAAAACAATAGGAAGTTATTTATTGTCGTTTGGCCGTTTGATTAGTCCCATTTATCAACACAGTCAGCAGTTGGCGTGTCCAGCAGAGGGATTTATACTGCATATGAATTAATACATTTAGAACCACAGCGCATACTAAATTTAGCTTATTTTAACAAGACATGACAGTTCATATTTGATCATATACTGTAATGTTGCCATCACAGTAACAGTATCATCACCGTTATTAGATAAAGATAGTGGTTAATCACTATTAACAATATTTAATCACAGCTACACAAATAGTTTCAGATACAGTTTTTTATTTTATATGTTTACTACAAATAGTTAACACAGTACTTAGATATGTTATTCAGCTCAAACTGTTGAAGCTGAA
Source organism: Reinhardtius hippoglossoides (assembly GCA_006182925.3). Lineage (NCBI taxonomy): Eukaryota > Metazoa > Chordata > Actinopteri > Pleuronectiformes > Pleuronectidae > Reinhardtius > Reinhardtius hippoglossoides. Next base: position 22,192,893 of record CM031672.1, on the reverse strand, counting down.
CTTTGGCTTTTTTTTACAAAACAAAAAACTTGGGTTTTCTTACGACTAAAGAATATAAGAACAATCGGTAACATGGGATAGGGTTATATGAGTGATACTCCGATCCTCACTAGTTTTATACTTGCCGCCGTACTTATTGCTAAAAATGTGAATTTGTCGCAGTAACTTCGCAGTTGATATGATTCAGTGTCGGGCTTGAGTTCAACTTCGAGCTAGTGCCAGTTAAAAAGGCCTCAGGGTTTACAGTGCAGGGCTGTGGGGTGACTCAGGGGAGAGCAGGGTTGTTGATGCCCTGTCAGGTTCACCTCTGGGTCATAACAAAGCGTCAGGCTGTCACTGTAGCCTAACTCGCTGGAGGGGACGACATATGACTCAGATGCAATGACGGGAAGTTTCCTTCTGATTTGGCAGTCAGCTCTTTTGAGCGTTTACACTAAAAGTGAGTCAAAGCACAAGCGTAATGGTTTTGGATGATGTGGTGTTAGGAGTACAGACCTTTAGACATTCGCAACACTTGAAAAAGCAGTAAGTCGCTCCTAGTTAAAGGACGAGCTAATGAGAAAAAAGGATAGCGAGGCATTCGAGGAGCAGGATTTACGTTTGCAGTGGAGATGGCAGAACGTGGGCTGCGCTCCGCACTGAATCCTCGGGTTTATTGAGGGTTTCAAAGCAGGAGCAAATTGGCTGTCTTATATTTAAGTCTGTGTAATCAGGAGAAGGCCTGCCACATTTCACTGCAGCTTGTCAGGCTCTCTGATCTTAACAGCTTCAAAGTGTTAACAAGGTGACTGTATCAGAGACAGCCTAGGTGGAGACAGCTACGGGGAAGGAAGGCTACGGACTACAGGAAACTGATTCAGAGACGAAAGGGGAGACTCAGCGAAGGGGGTGAAAACAAGACGAAAGTGAGACGGACAAGAGAAATGAAAATAGGTGGGTGTTGGAGCTAAGGATGCGGCGGGACGAGATTGCAAATTCGCATAAGCTCAGACAGATGACATCCGTCCATTATCCGTCCATCCATCCAAAAGCTGAAAAGAAGCAGAGTACACAAAAGGCTTCTCATCCAAAAACAACGTGTCCAAGAGCTCCGCAGCGCTTGTTTTTATTCCATCCCTCCGATCTTAAGCTGTTCGGCTCCTCTTTGATGACAGCCTTGTGATGTCGTTACAATTGGACCTAGATCTGACTAATTATAGCTCGGATCATTACAACAAGGAGAATTGCTGTAACGGGCATAGTGTGCACATTTTCTGTCGTTTGATCGACTGTGTCCGTGGAGAAACACTTTTTTCCTGCTCATTCATAAACACACACACACACACACACACACACCACACACACACACACATAACATAATGCCACACAACATTACTGAGGTATCATTTTCTCCTATTTCTACCTTTTATTTATTTAACAACTTTGTTTTTTCCCCCCCCATTAAAACTTCACAAAACAAGACAGCCAATCGTAAACTACCTTATTACCCTACTTCACAATTCTGTGAGAATTGTTCAACCCCGCACCAAACGCGCTGCAGCCGAATTCACAGAAACCCCATAAATCAAACAGATATTCTTTCCGAAAAATGCAGACATTTTGGTGAGCAGAAAGGATGAGGCCATCTGTTTAGTTTGGCTTCAAGTTGAATGCAGAGATGTATAAAAGGACAGAGAAGTGTCTTGGAAGTGGACTGTTCACTGTTCATGCCGAGACGATATGAGGAAGGCCAATGCCAGATTCATCCATAAAGAGTTGGACGTTTACAAAAGCTGTGTGAAGCCGCTCACAAAACCCTTGAACTGCACTCGTTTTGTTGAACGGAGAGAGAAAAAACCTGTGCACATTATACACAACTCACACAAACATACACACAATGGGCTTATTTCTGACACCTTTTGTCAAACTAGAGGCGTGGAAAACATGGCACAAGAAAACACGAATGTGTCATTTATTTTTTCCCCTCCGTCACTTATTTCAACAACAGCCATTTAGGATTATCTGAGCTCAGCAGCAGCTCCATCTTGTACAATCGGGGGGGGGGCCTCCACTTCCAGTGTGTTCCCAATACCCACCCTTCCATTACAACACCGCTTTGAAAAGCAGCTGGCAAGAAAACATGATATAGTTGTCAGATCATTGAAGTCCACAAGGATTCATTGCCCGAAATGTACTGACCGGAGCTGCCAGTTTAATGTCATGCGAGTGACCATTTTATAGGTAGATCTGATTTCATTAGCAGAGTAGTGGCAGTCACGGAGGGAGACGGAGACGGACGCTTGGCTAGTTTGCTGAGTTGGGTTAAAGTAACATGAAAAAATAAAAAAAAGCTTGTAGCAATTGTCCGGTACTGAAGCATGCTGCTTGGCTTTAATCCTCCACTGCCAAATTAAAGTGTTGATACCAAAAATCCAGCTGAGTCTATCTGCACACACACAGATGGACACTCACACACCCTTAATAGAACTGATAGCACTGGGCAGTGCCCTATGAAGTGCAATAACTTTACTTTTTTATTAATAAAATCATCTCTCTTCTCCCTCCTGCTGTGTCACTCCCTCGAGCTCCCCTCAACCCTTTTATATCAGTTCACTGGCTTCTCTGGCCCCCTGTCCTGTAATGAATCACAAGTCAGCGCATGAAGCCACTCGCTTCCTACAGGCTCCCTTTGCTCTCTTCCCTCTTCCTTCATTCCTTTCCTCTTGTATCACTGGGGTTTCTCCGCATCTATCTCTCCGTCTCGCAGCAGACAGACAGCTCCGCCTGTCGGCTTTGTTGTCGGTCTCGCCGGCAGGAATGCAGCAAAATCATGATGGCGGAAAAAAGTAACAGCCAAAAGAAAATTATTCTCCAACACCCGGCGCTGCTGTGGAGAACATCTATACATTTTTTTAATCTGTGAGGATAGAGATATCAACACATGCAGATGCAATAGCTTGTTCAATTACCACGTCTAAATGATTAGAAACACGGGGATCACGTGATTGATGTGCGTGACTCAACACAGAGTCTGATGCTGTCTGCATTATTCCATCTTTTCATATCATGTCCTATGTAAGGCAATCAAATCGTACACGCTGTCCACTCTCATCAACTCACTGAGGTTTGGTCTGAGAAGCAGCTGACGAATAGGATGAGGACGAGGAGAAGGCTATTCCCCGACCACGCGTGGAGCAGAGATGATTTGCAAACAGATTTGATTTGACATATATTCATTGTCGATCATTACGTTAGAAAAATAAAATACAATCAGTGCATTTCTGGTGCCAGGACGTTGTCCTAGACATTAAAGAGAAGGGCATATGTTGTCATTACTGATTAATGTCGCTTTGTTCCAAATAGTGCCAGAAACTACGGAGGCTAACTTGTAACAGGGGGTCACTAGTTCAGATTGTGTGTCTTGCATCTAAAGAACTGTGAAGAATATTTGAAAACACACACACACACACACAGTTTTCAAACATAAAGAAACAGGCTTCATTAATGACCCGATACAAAGAGATGAAAGGACTTTCAGAGGACGACAACTGAAAACTCCCAAGCACTTGGCTCTGATATAGTGGAGATCTAAGAGTTTAGGGCTAGTTATGTCTAGTTTAGTTGGTAACTATTGTTGTAGTACGAGAGTGATCAGAAACTACTGACCTTGGACTTTAGCCTAGTTTATTAGCACCCCCATTAGTGACAGCAATGCAGCAGCTATTCTTCCTGGGGTCCACTGGAGAGGACTAACGTTTTGGGGTCAATGAAATAGATAAAGGTAAATTAGATATAGACCGTATTTTCTCCTACTTGTTTGCAGAAATAGAATTATTACATTTCAATTGAATAGCGGATAACTTCAGTTATTGTTTGACAAAGTGAGAAAGAGCTTTCTTCAGTTCATACTGTAGAAGTTCTGCACAGTTCAACAGGTACATCAGATAAATTATGTCTTATTGTTATAATGAGAACTTGTGATTCAGGTCCACTGCCAATTAGAAAAGGCAGCTGATATAAATGATAGGGTGGAGGTAGGAAGTGCTTCTTGGCTCATTTGTCTTCCAGTGAACCTGTAGACCATGCATAGAGCACTCGAGCTTTAACTTAACACATTTCTTCTTGCAGTAAAGACATCAACATCCATTCACAAAGATTTTTACGTTTCAGTCTTACCTTGCCAACGTATAGTGGCTCCGTGCCGGTGTACTCCTCCACCACAAAGAACTGGTTCCACACCCATCCCCTCTTGACTCGCTCAAGTGACGAGGGATCTTGCTCCTGTCTATTCCCTGCTGATGCTTGAACCACTAGTCCTCGAGGCCTCACACGAGCCCAAGCTACAGCAGCTGAGAAGACCCAAAGCTGCCAACAGTGCCCGAGGTCCGGGTGTCCGAGAAGGAGCCATTTTCACTCAAAAAAATAGGAGGAAAAAAAGAGAAAGATATCCAACCTGGGTCTACATGTAATATAAAAGATACATGAAGACAGAGAGAGTTTTTCAGTTGTAGTTTTACACCGAATAAAACTCCATCAGGGCAAACTTAAAAGGTGTTTGTGTGAGATCTTGAAAGTTAATCCATGGGATCACGAATCAATCTGAAGTTATCTGCATGAATACAAGGCAGGTCATAGAGCATATTGGATTTCTACCACCTGCAGAGTACCTGTGTGTATTGTAACACAGTCAGTCATTCTGACTCTTGTATAGTTTCTGCCCCACCTTATGGAGTTTCTGATATTAAGTCTGACCTACAGTAACAGGCAAACAACCCGCTGCCAGCTCAACAGATTTTAGAAGATCGGAACAGCCGTCAGTGGGTGAACTGGGGGCAAACGGGGATACACTGGCATGAGGAGCACGCCTCTGAAGAGGGTTGTTTTCTGTTCAATTATCCCACTGTCGCTTGCTGGCAGAGCTTCCCATCTCCCTTCGGGGCAGATCTCTTCAAATGGCCGTTCCACCTTTCAAATACGAAGTTGTCCAAAAGTTACTCTGTGGAAGTGTTTTTGCAGAGAAGAATCTTCTGTAGTCCACTTCCCAGAAAAGTCATGACTGGTTTTGCCTCCTGAAGCAGAATCCTTGAACTGAGAAAAGGCCAGCAGTAACTGCTGGTGAGATTGTTTGATCTTCAATGGCTTTTCCCTCCAGAACAAACCAGCGGTTTGGAAAGTTCATTCTTCAAAGGTTCCACGGTATTTCTTCGACCATCGTGACAGCTTCATCAGTGATTCAAAGGCAGGGAAAGGACAAACCTGTAATGCAGAAAAGAAAATTGCTGTTATCATAATTGCAATTTGGACTGAATCTGGAAGTGTTTTCTACTTGATACTTTTAAAGGTCATTTGAGCATTGGAATCAGTCTGGCTTTGCAAAGACACCGTTTTTTACATTCTTTAAGCTCCTGACATAATGAAGGAATTTGTTGCAATTAACAAATTAGGAAAAGAAATCCTCTGTCAACTTTCCGTTCATCTCAGCCTTCCTTTCACCGTTGTGTGCCTAGAGACACAAAATCCATAATGTGTTGGTTCCGTTAGGATTATCCGGAGGAAACTGTTTTCCACCAGTGATTCTTGTGTTCAGCAAGATTCTAACAATGTGCTGTGAGCTGGAGAGCAATGGAAAAACAGTGAAAAGAGGACAAGAACGCAGGTGTGCGGAAAATAGGAAGGAGAGAGACAGAGGGAGAGAGAGACAGAGGGAGAGAGAGAGGTCATTGTTCATCACACACCAGACCCAAAGCATCTGTCTACCTTTCGTCCGACTGATGGAGCGGCCCTAACCTCAGTCAGCTGATTAATTGCATGAGGGAGCACTAATTGGATAAAAGTATTAATTAATTAATTCTATCCAATGAGGCAACAACACCCTAATACTTCAGACAAACATTGGGAAGTAGACGGGGGTGGGGGTGGGGGGCAGACACGGTCCTTGGCTGCTGTGAAACATGCAAAGAGGCGAGAGAGGAAGACAGAAGTGACGGTGCAGAGACAGAGAGGAAGAAGGAAAAGGGAGGCGGCGGAAAAAAGATAAAGAGCCAGACAAAAAAAAAGAAAGACTGCAATAATGAGTGAAAGACTAAAAGAGGGGATGAGGCAGAAGTTTTGGTTTGCTGTGGGTGTGATTAATAGCCTCCTTGAAACATTCCAAACGCAAGTCGTACGACCGAAAGAAGGAGAAATAATATCATTCAGTCTGTCTCTGGCCTTACAACCCAGGAAAAGCTACATCACCAGTAGAAGGAAATCTCCTCGGGCCCTGCAGGTGGTTTAAACTATTGCATTTCGGCCGGCTGGGAGTCGGCTTCTAATCTCGCTCGCCTGCTGCCCGGTAGCGAGCTCGGAGCTTCCGGAAATAATTCCTTCTCAGGCTGTTGGTCAAGGCAATGTCCGTGGTATTGGAAACCAACTGCTCTGGGGGGGGGGCGGTCCAATCTCCAGAGCAAACACTTCAACAACAACTTAAACAGCTTAGAGCTCTTCATTCACCTGGTTGTTAACGGTTGGTGTTATTAATGGAAGATCTATATGTGGCTTGTTGTGTGGGTCGACGTCACGGTGAAGCTGCGGTAAAAGAGAGAAAGATGATCACCCCAGTTGTTCGATTTTTAACTCCCGGGAATTTAATTGATTAAATGACAATCAATTGAATAGTTATATCCCACATGGATATTTTCAGTCTGAACCAAAGTGTTGTGCCAGCAGACCCCCAGGGAGGTGGGTGTCTAACAGGAGAACTTTTGCCCAAGTTGAGATCTTGATTTTGAGATTTTTAATATAGGTCAAGCACCAACAGCACAAAAAAAAAAACTATTTTAATTAGGCAGCATCTATGAAATGTCACGTCTCCAGTGCATCGCAGGCGTTCCGTTTTAAAAAGCAAAGCAGCAACTGTTTTCACGAACCAGGCGACTCCCCCAAGACAACACATGCAAAACATGCAAAACTAATCACTGATTGAATCTTGCGCAGAATTACTCCATCTGCTAGACTCAATAACCATCTCATTTTCACATCTGCCCACAAGTACGTCAATGATATCTAATCCCCCCCCAAAAAAAGCCTGCCGGCAACACTCAAACCCACTCAGACCCAATAACTCACAGACTTTTTCTTCAGGACTCACCTCAGCGACACTGAGTCCAGGTAAACTTTGTCTCTCAGCGCTGCCCCAGCTGTGCCCTGGAGAGTTTGGCCAGGCAGACAAACATCAGTGGTGCACTGTGTGAGCATTCTGCCGCCTGCGCTCACTAACAGTAGGAGTGCTCTCCTCAGAAAGAGGATATTTCCCTGACAGCAGTGTCTTCTGTCTCTGCCCCGTGCCCCTCTGTTAGATCCACCACTTGCCCCCGCAGAGGCTGTTGGCCGCTCCGCGCTGCCTGGCAGTGGGGATGACACACTATTATCACCGTCTGCTGAGGCAGGAGCTGTGCTGCTCGCCAACCGAACTCCACTGTGTTATTAAAAGAGCAACCTTTGTTTTTTGTAGTCTCCAGTTCCAAACTCGCCTGTGAGGTCGTGGCAGCATGCAAAAGGTCTCGCCGACTGTTGCCTGTGTGCTGCTTAGCCTCCACCTGAGATACAAAGTGATCTCTCGCGGTTCTGAACGATGTCCTGCTCCTCCGCCATCTGCTCAGGTACAGGAAGTGGGCGGGTGAGAAAACGTGTTTGGGACATACGGAGATCTTCCCTGTAAATGCCTCCGTGGATTCATTTTTCCTGTAATTTCATTTATTTATTTGTCAAACTATCGCTCACCGAATTAACCATGACTACGACAAAGCACACCGACTCTGTTACTATAGTTACCGCGGCTCAGCGCGAGACCTGGTATGTACAGGTACAGAACTCTGGTCCATCCAGCCACTTAGTCAGGACCTCACAAATGGCGCGGTGCTGGGTAAACAAAACACAGAGCGATCACCGAGGGGGCACCGCATCAGCATCGCCGAGCCGGCCTCCGAACCCCGAGGAGTCTGAGGGAACTTGAGGACAAATTTAAATGGGTGTATTTTTTATTGCACCTTAGGATTGAAGCAGTCTCCAGCTGCTCGCTAATGTTCCTTGCGAAACTGACTTTACAGGCGCTACCTTCTTTGTGTTTAAGTATATTAGCCAAAGCACACATTTAGACTGCATGACAGAAGCAGAGCCAAGTAATACTGCACGGCGTTCTGCAGAAAAAAAGTGTATAAATATGTAAAAGCAAAGGCACAGTTCACCATGGAAACGTGTAAAGCCGCCGAAAGCAGGATCTCTCTGTTTTACAGTTTACCTTTTATTTTAAATTATTTCTCAACATGTTACCAGGTTTTTTTTGTGAAGCCATGACCTATAGATGATAATGACAAAGTAAAGAAACACTATTTTTTCATTTGGGGGATGATTTGCAATCACTTTTGGATGATGACAATTCTTTGTCTGAGCGATTCCATGATGGTATCTGGAGCAGAAGAGGAGCAGCTCATCTGTGGTGGAGCAGCTTCTGATGAAGCACACTCTTGAACTGCAATCAGAGGACCTATATTTCTCAATGCAATGCAGCATCGTCAGGCGGCAGCCCGCATGTACCATCAAATGCATGCAGATTACAAGTAAGCTTTCGCGCGAACGGTGCCAGTTCTTACTTTTCCCCCTTGCAATCATTAAAAGGGATCACTGGGAACTACTGCTGCCATGAGACTTCCTGCGTCTGATTTTATTTCCTCGCCGCTCTCTGCAGCAACATGCCCACGCTGCTATTTCAGGGTTTGAACCGACAATAAACAAATAGGAGCTAGTGATCTGCCTGGTGCTTGCACATCGCTGTGGATGGTGATTGTTTCCTGCTTTCTGTTCTGTAAATAATATATATATATATTAAAAAAAAATAATGTCTCACTTCTTGCAGCCAGAACAATTGTCTTTGTATTCCCTGTTTAGTGCACACAGGATCAGAAGTAGTCAACTACAACACAAGCCCAATAAAAGTTCATGTTTTTAGAAAAACTTGCACAGGTACAATACTTTTAATGAGATAAAAAAAAAAGGAGTGAATCTTTTGTTGCCCTTTGAATGAAAGTCAGTCAAAAAAAGGAAAGAAAAAATCTCTCTTGACTTAAATTTATCACAAAAGTCTCTCTTCTAGTTTCCAATTAGATATGTTTGAGCTGTTGAACGACAAACTTCAAAGAAATCAAAAATATACCGTGTGTCTCCCTGTGCCTCAAAGGCAAACAGCATCGGGTGGATGGAATTAATTCCTTTTTGCCTATCTCCACTTTCCCTGTTTCCTTACAGTAGATGACTTAAACAGTGCGGCAGGCGGTTTGAATAAGTTTAATTCGAAAGCATTTGTATCAAGTCTTTTTCTTTTCCCGTGTGAACCAACAGCACAGAATTTGCTTTGCAAACTGAAACATTTAGCGAGCACCAACTGCTCGGTATCTAAAAACAAAAATCCACACTCCTCCAATGAATCTCCCTCTCCTTCTGTTCTGCCTCCCCACTTAGAGAATTCCATTCAGTGTGTACACATTTACTCATAATTAGGTCTAAAACTAGGAAACTCTAATGAGTTGGAGAGGGAGGCGGAAGAGAGAGGAGGGGTTTGTGACACTGCGTTTTCATTTTTGCTCTAAGTTGCAGATCACGACAGTCGAGTCCGAAGCCGTCGCTCGTGGCAACAAATTAGCGACATGTCACTCGCTGTCCTTTTTTTTTTTTTTAACGATCGCTCGCAAAACATGTTGATGACGGTAAAAAAAATATAGCTGACATATCTCTCCCTGTCCCGTATCTGTCTCTTTCCTCTGTCTCTGTCCACCCCCTCCTCTACTCATTCTCCAGTCCTAAGCTATTGGCAAGCACTGTGCAGCCATTCGTGACCTATTAGAGTGCTGGATTGATTCGAGAGCACGGCTGCAGCCTCTCATCAGTGGGCATGCCCGGAGCAGGCCCTTTGACAGCTGGCAGCCGGCAGACGACAGCCAGGCAAGACTGATCACTGCAAACTGATAGGCACGGGGCCAATGGGTGACAAACAGCCTTGTAATGTGGCAGCGCATGTGTGTTTGTTTAGCAATGCATTCGAGCGGAGAGAAGCAGGGGCACCATATAGTGGCTCAAATCATCGACCTTTTGCCCTTGTTTGAATAAAACAATGAATAAATAAAATATATAAATTAGCAGGAATATCCTTAATAAAAAGCAGTAAAAAAAATATATATACTTATTTTGAAAATACCGATTATTATTAATATGGCAAGCAGTGAAATCATTGTCCCGGTGTACCCCGATGTAAAGTTAGTTGTTCTCGATAACTATTTTAGAACTTGATTTGGGGCGGCTGTGACTCAGGAGGGGAGAGCGGGTCGTCCACTAACCAGAGGGTCAGTGGTTTGACCCCAGTCTCCTTCATCCCAGCACGTGCCCAAGTGTTCTTGGGCGAGAGACCCTGACGGCCGCGCCGCTGGTGTGTGAGTGACGTGCTGGTGAATGTGCCGCACATAGATGCACTGTATGAATGTGTTTTAATGGAATGAGTCATCAAGACAAAGGCGTTATATAAATACAGAAAATACTTTACTTTTCAATTGAGGAAGGTTCTAGTTCGTCACTGTTGTGTCCTTAATTAACAGAGTGTGTGTGATGCTGAGTTTTTGTGTTGATCTTCCAAATCTTTTAAACCCATACAGATGTCAGGAAATTGTCATTGTTTACAGACGTTCATGACTTTCATCATATTACACTAGATGCTGTATCTTCCAGCTTATACTTCCCTCACACTAATGGGATAACTGTTGATTTCAGTTAGCTGTAATTGCCGACTGTGGTGAGGGTTTAAGGTTAATGCAGTTTCACAAATGAAGCTTCTATAAATATAATAAATAAATGTGGTTTTTAATTACACGGTATGGAAACGCTGTGGAGGAGGGTTCACAGAGTTCACAGCTCTAGTTGTCCTGCAGCTGTCCCCTGTTTGCAGCATTGAGGATTATTTGCTGAAATGTGTCATGAGGATGTTGACATGTCAGCTGATTGGTCAGTATATTCGGATTTGTCTCCAAAACAAGTTTTCGCTCACATACATTTCCCCCCCCCCCGCTGTGATAGTCTTGTTATCTCTTCCTCTCTCTGCTCTCCTCTTTATTGTGCCTTTCCCGATTAGATGCCACTTCAGAGAGTTCTACCGAGTGCATGAGTACTGTGAATTAACGAGCACAAAAATACAAGGCTGTTTCTTTTTCGCTTGTTTTTTTTTTCTTCCCTCCAACAGAAACACTTTTTAACTCGGGTTGAAAATGATGATTCAGTCTCCGTAACCAATTTGTGCCAATTGTCAGTGATGTCAGAGCGAAGCAAATGAGTCGGCTTGTTTTTTTTGAGGTGCCACCAATTTACAGCCGGCAAAGCAGGTAGCGTAACATCTCATCAGATTCCTTAATGGACTGGCAGATAAGTAGAGAGCCTCTTACAGCATCATGCATTTTGTTGTTATTCCTCGTGTTACTGATGTTATTTATAGATTTAAAAAGTAAATCAACCAGCGTGTTAAAGGGAATAACTCTAAAGCAACAAAACACTGATGGTAATGTTTAAAGGCGTCGATTCTCCTGAAGCCCTCTGACCTTGGCGATTCCAAGAAGAAGAAAAAAACCATCATAAGGTTGACCAGTTTGGTTTCGTGCGAGACATCTCAAAAAGCTTTTGAACGAATGGCCGTGACATTTCCTCATGATTTCTCATCTAGCGCTGCCAGTTTAATCACTGCCATAATGCTTTGAATAATTTATCCAAGTATTTAACTTTGAAAAGAATATTTCTGAATTTAAGTGGTCTGGCTTTCACTTTGTGAAATTCTCAATAGTCACTTTCAAGTTGTGCACATTTCCTAAACTTTCCCTATTATATGTTCAGTTCAGGGTTCTCAAGTCCAAATTGAAAATTGTTGCTCAAATACGCAGTAAGTTGCCGTCCGTGCAAGCCTCCAGGAGCCCGCCATACCCAATCACCGGAAGAGGAGTGTATATATTTTGAAAAACGACTCTTTTCATAATCAGAATTTGACCTTTTCAGTCCAGTAACATTTGGAGAGTCTAAAAGAGCCATATGATTGTATTATTTCCTCCCATTGGTGTGTGCGGGGGGGGGGGGCCATCAGGAAGTCAGTCTGTGGAAGTCTCCGATGAGCAGATATTGTCTCAGATGAGCAGCTCTCACTTGGCTTGACTGGAAAAGGACTTTGGAGCAAAGCCTCGTTGGCCCAAAAGTGCAGAAGTGCAAGGAAGCCCACAGCACCACGGTGGAGACACTCAGCGTACGCACGTGGGACTTGTCTATCTGAATTCGAGGACATAAGATAAATTTATTCTGGAAAAAAGTTTTTTGAATTGCATTAATTCAAACTGGGCAATCAAAATTATTCAGAAGTTTTCAGTGCAACTAACTTTAATTATCCAAACTTTTTTTTTTTATTATTCAGCAGAGATTAAACTTCTACATTTGATATTCAGTTGTTCATATAATTTTGTATTATATAATATAACATTTCTGTTTTTATCTTGAAAAAATATTGCTCTCTGAGATAAATTACAAATAGTTTGCCATGAAATTTGTTTATTTGAATTTGCCTACAACACAACAACAAACCAATCACTGGCAGTCGTACTTTCTGTTGGCCTGTTAATACACAAAATCAAGACGTGACAAAGGTAAATAAAGTACCTGCCAAACACCGGTATGTTAGTATCATCATTGAAAGCATGTCATCAGGTCATTAGCGTGTAGCCCAACGCTCCATTCTGGCTTAAACTGTGACGGCTCGCCATATGAACGTCTCTCTGTCACTGCAGGAGGCCGTGTCTGTCACTCTCCAGTCTGTGTCCCTGTCTGAAGCAGCAAGAGCGACAACCACGAGCGTCCTGTGCACCCCCGTCACAGACTTCATTCTTTCTGTGGGAAATGCATTTGAGGTTATGATCCAATGATCTCGGTGGCCTCTAACTTTGCAAAGAGACACACCTTTACAGACCTTGACAATGGGGAATAAAGCGCATCACGACATGCACTTTCCGAAGGTTCACGCAAGGGGAACAAAATAAGGTTATTATGTCCAGACTATCCGTTTACATCAACCATACTGTAGCTTATGTGCTGAAGGTGAAGTGTGGCTCAAGGTCTCCGTGCTGTAAAGCTGTGAATAAGTGATTCTGCCACTGCAAAGCAAACCCATCTGGATTCGTAACAATTCCGTGAATCACGATTGCGGCAACAAAGGCACAGGGTCTGTCGGTCTGCTCTTTCTATCAGAGGTAGGAGGAGGAACTGGGTTCTACCATGACAGTCACCACTAGCTCAGCTGGTTTGGTCGAAGAGTGTAAACGCAGGTGTGAATTATAGCCCAGAACAAAATGCTGTGTTTTGTGGCAGCAGAATTAAAAAATCCTCATGGCATTGAATTGGCAAATTAATGGAAAATGTCATGCTTTAATTAATAATTCATGTCGACATTAGTGTGTGTGTGTGTGTGTGTGTGTGTGTGTGTGTGTGTGTGTGTGTGTTAGAGGAGCTGGTCAAAAATGTAGTCGTCTCCTGAGGGGGATGAAACTTATTTTCTTTCCTGGGAGGTTGGTACGATCTAAAACGTGAATGCATGGAGAGAGAGAGACACACAAATCTACACACTCACTCACACTGCCCGTGCACAGACAAAAACAATTAAAGAATGAACAAGAATTATGCAAACTACACATTCGTTGTATGCAAACAAAACACACATTCTACATATTCGTTTGCAACTTCCCATCTCATTCTATCACCAACCCTCTCTTCTCTCTCTCTCTCTCCTCTCTCTCTTCCTCTCTCTCATCCTCTTCTCTCTCTCTCTCCTCTCTCCCCCCCTCCTCCATCACTAATCCTATTCATTCTCTCCCGCACTCTTCATTTCTCTCCCTCACTTATTCTATATTCCATGCATCTCGCTGCCGTCTCTGTCTTTGTCTTTGCGTCTAACTCCCTGTCAACAACTTCCTAAAATCTATTGCTTCTCTGCCGTCCTTCCTCTCATCTTTCTCCGTGTCACTTTGTTTTGTTGTCCTTTTTTGGGCTTTGGGCTTTTTACTCAGTCCTTTTTTCCTCCGTCACTCTGCCTTCACACCTTTCCTCCTTTGCTCATCCGCACCATCTTTCTCACTCATTCCTCCTTTGCACTCTACCATCACTTTTATTTGTTCTTTTATTGCCTTTTCCCCCCTCCTGTTGTCTGTTTAACAGTCCGAGCATCGCTCCCTCTGCAGGGTTGCAGTTTTTCTGTTTTTATCTCCTTTCATTCGCCTCCAATTCAATGCTTTATTACTTCAAAACACAATTTCTCCACTTCTTCATTCGCATCCTCTCATGTGTTCTGCACACTCCTGCTCATATGCAGAAGCACAAGCCAACAATCTGCCCCCACACAGACTCGAATGTGCAGTGTGCAAACTTAGTTAAACCTGGTATCATTAGAGAAAATCGCTGTGTCTCTCGCTCTCTGTAATAACAACTTCTCATTCCAGGGTCCACCGTGACAAAAATGGCACAAGTGATTACAATCTGAGGCAAGAGTTGGAGTTTATATTTGGAAGTTAATAGCCTGAGGTTAACACATGGCCACATTTACTCCCCCTGGGCCCACTCGCTCGCTGCAGTATATCTCTGCCTCGGATTGATGTGTGCACTGATTTTGCATTTACTCAAAACCATTCCTGTGCACACGGAGATGATCATGCACAGCTTAACACACACACACACACACACACACACACACACACACACACACACACACACACACACACACACACACACACACACACACACACACACACACACACACACTGTAGATAGCGAAACCTACCCAGCTCCATCTTCCATTGCCAGAATCTCCCCATCAGATGGATGAAAGCTGCCATCAAAGCCGGGCCCAGGAGGAGTTCAGACAGTCTGCGTATTCGAGTGAACCCGACACCAGAGTCCAATCCCCTCCGCCATGCTTATTAAATAGTCTATTTTGTCCTTTCCAATCCCAATTTGTCACAGTCACTTGGCTCAGCGGCCCTGTGCCATGTCACAGAGGGGTGAAAAAAAAAAAAAAGAACCGGAGGCACAACAGAAAACATGTCTCTTTCTGTAAAGTGTTTATGTTGCAATGCTAAAGTTTTAATGGGCCATTTGCTTTGGGCTGCCATGAAAAAAAAAGTATACCGGCAACTAGAAGTTTTGGAAATATACAGAAATGGGCAGAAATGAGGAAGCTGCTTCTCGGGCAAGCATTGCCAAAGCGATTCATGGACTAAACCAGCATGGTGTTTCTTTCCTATTAAATTCAACTTCAAAGCTTCATATCGTATCGTATATATACTGTACACGCTGATGGAAACAAGACTGCTGAAAAAGTCATAGTAAGTTCAACGTGCAATCATACAACAAAGTCTATAAATGTGTCCGATGACACGTTGAAGCAAATCACCTGCAGCTTCAAAGCACAACACAGTCAGTTCACAGCCCATAATTGTCAAAAAGCATCATTTCAACTGACCACAAAGATATAATCCTCCTTTCAAAGCAGCCAGACATCTAACACATTTCGTCTCCCTGGAATTAATCAATCCCACCGTAGTTTAACATGGATGCAGACTCTGATTGGCTGCCAAACATCCTGTACTCCAGCAGCATGCTAGTTGGACCTTGCCCATTGTTCTGGCCTCTCTCTCTCTCTCTCTCTCTCTCTCTCTCTCTCCTCTCTCTCTCTCTCTCTCTCTCTCTCTCTCTCCTCTCTCTCTCTCTCTCTCTCTCTCTCTCTCTCTCTCTCTCTCTCTCTCTCTCTCTCTCTCTCTCTCTCTCTCCCCTGACTGGACTCTATATTCTGAATCCAAACGCCCGTGTTGTATTGGCAAGTCAATGATATGCAGCCGAGCATGACTGGGGAGAACAGAATCTGCATTGACACAGGGAGCTGTCTGGAGAATGGGTGCTGCCTTGCATTAGGCTGCGTGTTTGCTTATGGGTTATAATGAGAGGTGACATATTGTCAGTGCCTTGCTAAAGCTGGTCTCCTAATTACACTAATTGCTGCTTTTCCACCCCCGCCCCGCTCTCCCTCCCGTTCTCTTCGAATCGCTGCCCTTCCCTTCTTCACATCCTTCCTTGTTCCCTCGCTCTCATGCCAATGCTGCTGCTACTCTTCAAGACTCCAAAGCTTCCTCCCACATACAAAGACGTGCGAGCACCCCCCGCCGTCTCTCTCTCTCTCTCTTCTCTCTTACTCAGTTAACATCCATTTATTTTTCTTATAACCCTTTTTTCAAGAACTACCCCAATTTCATTCCATACTCTGAGTCTCTCTGTCCTTTTTTTTTTCCCGGTCTCGTTCTCTCTTCTCTCCCCATTGGACTAGTCTTAGCACCCATACATGCCACAGAGTCCACTGCTGCTGCACAGGTCCCCTTGCCTGGGCTGCCAGCTACACATTCACTAAATCGCTCATCTCACGGGTGGTTGGCACTCTGTATCCGCAGCTTTGGCTGCGAAAGAGAGAGAACGGAGGCACAGACTCGGAGAGAGAGGGGGAGAGAGAGAGAGGTGGTATGTGAATGGCTCCAACAAAAAGTAAAGGGCAGCGGGATCTAAAGGGTGGACTGGACTAAGCGCCCGAGCCAAGAGCTTGCTCCTCTGTGACTCTGTGTGTGTCTGCTTACATGTGTGCGAAGGCAATACATGCGAGTCAGTGCGTGTGTCCATGCATGCATGTAGGCATGTGTGTGTGTGTCTCTCTGAAAGACAGGTGATGGCCAAGGTAGTTGACAGCTGTCAGCACACATGGGCCAGGATGGTAGAAGAGCACTGGTGTCTGTCAACACACTGCGCTCACTCTGCCCTTTGCTTCAGGCCGACTATACTCAGGACAACCAGAGACCACTGGTGCCTTTCACAGTTGCTCTGAGCCGATGCAAATGCAAAAAAACCTGGAGTGCTGGATGGACCTCCACACTGTCGAACAAGTTCTCCCATCTCCCACAGCAAGTATGACAGGTTTCTCTGCTGTTTCATATGAAAAGAGGCTTGATGCATCATGGATCAGTGGAGGGGACTCGAACAGATGGTTTTTCATCATATGTTGAGCATTTTAGAGCAATGTAATCATAAACTATTACAAACAGGCCTTTGGTTCACTTGGCAGGGAGTCCTTGTGTCTATGAATATGGTCGACTGAGCATAAAAACAAACTTTCAAGCAAGTTTTTAGACATGTTAACATTGACATGTAGGGTTAAGTCAGTGTTGCACACTCTAATTTGCTAATTATTACCGAACAGGAAGTACTCAACCATGTTTCTGGAGTTATCACAGTTCCCTGGAGAGTTCTCCCCTATTTCACAAACCAAGCCCATCTCCATCTCTTTATTTTTGACACTTTCATCCATCTGCGATACATCCGAGTCTTCCTCCAGTGGAAGCACGTCCACGCTATCGCTAACTTCAATCACATGGTAGTGCAATCGCTAAATCCCTTGAGACCCGACTCCCATTAAAGTTCCCTTCAGATCTACACTGATCTCATACATGACCCCTCTGGAATCCAGCTGACATAAATCCATCATAACAATGAAGTTTAATCTCCGATACTCACAACGAGTAACTAATTAAAACCCAATAAAAAATGGACAACTACACCTCCTGAAATCTGCAGAACCGTAGGAAGACAACTTAACAGTAGAACGTGTTTGTTTGGGCACTTTAGCTCAGATGTTGTTGCTTTACACACTTCCCGTATAAACCTAAATTCTTAAAGGGAAGACAAATAGAAAAACAAGGCTCTTAATTATAGTTGACCAAGCGAATCATGCTTTGAGCCCGTAGGAGGAAACACGTCTCTTCACGATCCCTACGGATGGTAATTAAGTAGAGGTCTCATAAAAAATCATCAGCCAAATATAAAAAAGTGACACATTTTTTTTTTCTATGTGTCTTCGATTGCAAAGTGCAATTGCTCCTGTTTTGTTTTTCATTAATTAAAAAAAATTCTCGTTCTGCAGTAATCTCTTAATCCATCTCATAATTTCTGTTTATCCCTCACCTCATCCGTCTCCTGTGCATGTGTCTGCAAGTGTAAGTGTGTGTGTTTACTCCCTCCCTCCCTCCCTCCCTCCGATCGCACTTCAGCTGCTTTGTTCGTAATCATGTTACATACGATCTCTAATCCTTTAATATCAGAGGAGTAAACATTTCCACGCGGCTTCAGAGCCTGCGACATGTTTACTTAACTTTCCTCCTTATCGCCGTGTGAATCCGGCGACGCAGTATGTTGTGACAACAGCCAATCTCCCACCTCAAAGCCAAGAGCAAATATGTACAAAGTAAAAACACTGTGAACGCTTCGCCTCTGCTATGTGCTGAGGCTTCCTCTGCCAGAGAATTAATCATGTGTACTGAATGCGTGTGCAGAACTCAGCCTATGACAGCCAATTATTGTCCGCAACTGTAAAAAAAATTTAAATAATCAGCGTGATCTCATAAAGAGAAGATGTTGTTAACCTCTTTATCGCCAACCCCGATGTTGTATCTCCCCATCTCCATCTCCTCCCCCCCCCCCCCCCCCCCCCCCCCCCCCCATAATATAGCCCTCCTCCTCTCCTCAGCGTAGTTCATCGCTCCTGCTGGAATGCTTTCACTGGGTGGCAATACATCCTCACTCCGTCTGCCCGTGCGGCGCACTCAGCCGTGAGATTCCCATTAGGCCAGATTGTGGTCAGAAAGGACCGAACCTGACTGCGTGTTCCGTCTCCCTCGCCGCACTCTGTGCCGGTCGAGTGTTTGTGAAACTGCTCGTGAAGACGTGCGCAAATGTCTCTTCAGAGTCTCGTGTAGGCGCTTGCCTTACTCAAGGCTAAACCATCATTATGGTCTGAGAAAGAAAACAAAAAAAAAAGGAAAGCATAAGAAGTATAAAGAAGTATAAAAGTATTGCTTTGGATTTTTGGAATTCGTCTTTACAAATAGAGATACCCACACACACCACACACCACACACATGTATTAACACACACCGTGCATTTCATGTAAGGAGAACATCTGGGGTTTTTGCAACGGCAAAACACAATAGGAAATGACATCCCTGTTTTCACATTAAGCGAAATGAACGTGTTATTTGCTGAAAGGTCAGGCCTCCGAGCCCGGGGACAGGCTTGTATAACTGCAGTAATTATCATGTGGCTGCTCACAAATCAGGGAACATGTCAAATGTCAACAGGCGGGACATACGCTGTTCCCCTCCCCATCTTATTTGCAAATGTCAGTTAGGAGGAAGTCACTTGAGAAAAGTAATTGATGATTGATGACTCAGTTTGTTCCGTTATTCACTTTCTTAAACCCAAACCAGTCTTTTTCAAAAACATGTATTTGTATATGTTTTTCTGTCGTTTTCTCTCCTGTTGAGGGTTAGAGGACGACGCATCTTGTTAAGCCCCATCGGCAAATTGTGATTTGTGAATATGAGCCATACAAATAATTTGATTTGAATTGATCGAGATTTTATTCATAATGCAGTGAAACGTGTTTCATCATGCCAATAACTGTAATAAAATCACGGAAGAGAAATCAAGACAAAATGTGTTACTGGGAAAACAAATTTACCGTAGCACATTACTTCCAATGCCAGTTATTATGTTTTCATCTGATCAGCTCGAGTTTAAAATGCAGAATGTAATATTCTAAATCATAATCAGAGAAAGAAAAACTTCCTCCTGCTCGGTATTTGAAGGCAGCACCTGTTCTATAGTAGCACACAAACCTTCTTTAAAGAATTCAACTACATGGAGTTGGTGGATTTCAATATATATGAACTTAAAATCTTCCAAAGGGCTAAGAGGGGCAAGGCAGTCGATTAATTCTGCTTAGAACTGGGACCATTACGGTGCATGCACCTGCACGCCATGTTTAGGCGCCGCTGTGTTCTTGAGAATGGGAGAATCTGAATGAAATGGACTGCGTCCTAAAGACATACAGCCTAAGCTGCTTGGGAGAAATAGAAGCAATGAATATAAAGCGCAAAGAATCAGCCAACAGCAACTGATTTCACATAATAGCCACTTCACAGGACACACCTCCTCATCATCTCAGTGGGAGCCTTCTCCAAAATCAATAGTTGGCTGAACATTCACTTCTTCATAGTTACACACACGTACAAAAACAAATGCCTCCCTCCCTCTGTCTGCAGCATCCACAGACACACACGCACACACACACACACACACACACACACACAAAGGAAGAATAGCACCATTATCTGAAAAAAACACCTTTAAAAGTGTCCTGAATTTTATAGCAGCTTTTCTGAAGCTCTATAAATATTTGAAGTTGTTCCCCCAATTTCTAACAACTCTCTAAGGAAGTGATGAGATCCATGAAAAGATATGAGGACAAACAGTGAGGCGCACAGGGTGGAGAAACTTACTAGTTATCCACCTGGTTGTAGATAAACAGAGCGAACGTTCTCGGATGAAATGCGGAGATCACACACACCCCCCCCCATAAAACCAAACTCTGCTGGAGAAGGTCAGGACGGAGCCCATTTGTTTTCTCTTCTGGGTTCGGAGGGGGAGAACCGAAGTTGACAGTTTATGGGGCGAGAAGTCAAATAAAACAAATTGCTCGGCTTCTGATGCGGTTTGTTCTCCATACCCAGCAGCAAAACAAATGCGGCGACGTGGGGGAGGTTTTCTTTCCTCTTTAGTTTATAATGCACTCGTTCACACTGGCATTTTCGAGCTGTCGCATGTGGCTTTTCGGGACTTGTATTCGCACCGGTAAGTAATTTACACATTTGAAATGTATGTTTAATATCACCTGGGGGGAGGCCATTGCTATGTGACCCTTGACCTTTGGATTAGTTCACATCCCAGACACAACCGGACAGAGAACTGCTGCACAGGCTGACTTATAATGATGTGTGCAAATCCACTGATTGTACTTTTCCTACCTTTCAGTTTATTGCCAGTAAATAATGATATTGCACACACACACACACACTCGCACACCACACACACACACACACACACACACACACACACACACACACACACAACACACACACACACACACACACTATGCCTACTATCTGCTAGCAAAGTCATTCTGCTGCCTGGGTGTATCTTCTCTGTCAGACACTGTCCACTGTATGACTGACAGGCTCATTACCCCATCCCCATTACGATATTGCCTAATCAATCTATTCATTGTATTTTCCTCGAGACAGAAAAAGAGGCAATCTTTTGCATGAAAATGTGCAGGAGGGATTGCACTGCGGAGTCCGGGGAGTGGATGAGTGTCGTGGTTCAATTTGCGGCCGAGCAACGAAGTGGCATTTACTGGCGAGCTGATCAATTTGATGTCAAGACGAGAGCTGTGTAACTTTCCTTCTCTGTCTAATGCAGCTGGCACCGCAGTGCACGCCCATGATCGGTGCTGCTTCTGAATAGATCTATAGAAATGCGTACTATATGAAGGTGGGAGTCAACTCACGCGTAACTTGAGACCACCGTAGTTTTTCTCTCGGTCTTCACGGACCGAGTAGGCGAACAGCTCCAGTACTGAGCCGCAGGATCAAACGGGGGGAAGTTCACCGAGAAGATGACAGACGCCTACATGTGCTGCGATGCCCTGCACTCCACTGGGAGGTAAATCACACCTTTGAAGTCAGCTCACTCACTCCCTGCTGGGGTTGCCGCATGGCTATCAACACGCTGTCGGGAGAGTGAGTTCCCAGCATTATCACTATCATTAGGACAACATTGAGGTTATTATTGCCAACAGGAAGATAATAATGTCCATCAGAAGTCAATCAGAATCCCAGCGTGTGGCCACGGGTGGACCGGCAGCAGGAGGGTGGCTGTGTTAGTTGGGCGTCAGGGTTAAATTCAGTCAAGTTGGCTTTATGGACTTCATCAGAGAGTAACAATATTACATTTGCACTCTTGTGTAAAACTGAGAATGCCTCTAAAGATTGCCCACCTATTGTTCTGCAGCCTTTAAAAGACAGAACTACTGGACTGCCATTGGTTGAATGAGCTTTTGCTTCAGTTACACAGAGAACAGGCTGCCATCGAGGACGAGGCGGAGATAAAGAGGAGTGGATGTGTGACAGCTACGTCGAATGGAAAATTGTTTAAATGACTTGTCTGATTAAATATTGAGCTTGCAAATGGGAACAAATCCGGCAAAATTGCACACTAATACCCATAAATTAATAAACTGCGACAAAATTAAGATGTAAAAAATATTGTTAATCGGTGATAAAAAACTTGAGGTCAATTTCTACACATCCGATTGAATTAGTCATTCTCTAAAATCACTTTGAAATAAATAAAGAACAGTTTTTTTTTAAAAAGATCCCCCCCTGGGATATAATAATGTGTTCATGATTGAATTAAATATTAATTGCTTTCATTACCCAACCAGTAATAGCATCTGTTTCTCTGTAACACACTTCCATTTAAATCCTTCAAATGAAGGAATACAACATATTAACGAGCAAACAGTCACCCAACTGTAATCTGGTCATTAGGGTAATCTGTGTCTAATAGACTATAGTTATAATGCACATTTTATTAGTCACAACTGAATGTAAATGTCTGGTTGGAGGAATTCTGTATTTTCAAGTCGAATAGCGATCAAGACGTCTTCCTAGACGTGGAGCTGTTCTGTTCTCTCTTGTTGTCTCCAGAGAATAAGCATCAAATGCCTGTCGATTCAAACAAACCCAGCTAATAGGGCCTTTCGGTACAAGTCCGCCTTTTCAAGGACAAACTCTTCAAATTGTTAAATGCTTGAAATGAAAATTACCATAAGCATCACAGATGTATTGACCCTGGTGTTAGCGGACCTGGGTAATGAGAAGCGCTCGGAGGTACATCCCCTCTTCCTGATGAAGGTCAGGTAAGCTGAGGAAATCCCTTACAAGCTTCTATAAGCCTCTGGTGGACTTCTAATGTAAAGTTTCCGATTAGGAGCTGAAGGAAAAAAAAAACATGTCCAAAATTGCCAGCAGTTAAACAAGCGTAATCCCAGTCAATTTATAGCTCTCATTTCTGCACGTACTCTGAATTACGACCTGTGTCATCCCCGGGTTTAGATGTGTGTTTGTGACCATCGAAAGTGTAGCACGAGCCCGTGTCCACGTATAATGGGCAGCGTGTGTTTTTCAAAGACTTCCAGCTGTGTTGTCGACAGGAGTGAAGCAGCTGAAGCTAAAGCCTTTACATTCAGTGCTGGATCTACACCGCAGCATATCACTGATCATTTCAGACTTACAGACTTTACAGGTTTAAGGAGATGATTTGATGCAAAAGCTTTAATCCCAGTGGCCTGTTTGGTATTTACCGAAATGCAAATTACCTTTAATACAAACCTAGCGATGAACACATTCAACACAACACACGCTCTCTCTCCGTTAGCTCCATTTTTAACCTCAGCTCCTCAACTCATTGACGGACTCGATAAATAAATGGGAACTTGACGACTGGGGAGGGAGCAGAGGGAGAAACTGTGAGAGTGACAGATCTTAGGGCCGCATAGTGCGAGAAGCTAATGAGACTTGAATTAAGGAGAGTGTGCTGGCAAAGTATAGCCTGCGCCACACTCCCACGTCAAGGAGAGGACAATTATAGTGTGCATCCATGTCGGCTTTCAAACTCCACTTCCTTTCATTTTTCTTAATTACCAGGCAAATATTCTCCCCTCTTCTGCTTCATTAGCTACTTTGTTGAGCATTGAGTGATGTCAAAGAGATGATGGAGGGACAGAGCAGCGGAGCGAGGGAGGGGAAACGATATCACCAAGAGCCCTTGTCTTTAGTCTGAGATTAGGTCCCTTAAGAGGGGGCCTTCTGAGCGCCGCCAGCCTCCATAACTCAACCAACAACTCTGACAACCAAATGACTATAGATTATGGTTTTGATGGGTGACCCACTCCTGTCTGGCGAAGTTAAAAGGATGCTCGGGCGTTATGAATTTCACTGGGTTATCTCTCCGTGCCAGGCGCCTTCCCCACTGTGGAGGGAGGTGTCTTTATATTGGTACCAAGCCATTGTTTTGGATGAGGAATGTAAACGGTACAAACAAAGCTAGATATGAGACAAATGAGGCGACGCCGCGCGGCAAACACACACAAGCACGAACACACACACACACACACACACAATTAGGAATGGAAAGATATGGTCAGCAATCAGCTGCACTCGTACCAACAGACATGAAGGAAAATAACTGTTTCAGTTCTACCTGTCGGAAAATACAAACCTTTATCTTTCCTGCAAACCCACAGGGATTCAGACTGTTTTCTCCAATTTAGAAACGTGTTGTTAAGTCGGCCGCCCCCTGGAATCTGTTCACTTATGTCTGCCTCTCTTCCTCCGTCCCCTCTGTCTTTGAGACCTTCTTTGTCTCCCCTCTCTCTCTCTCTCTCTCTCGCTCTCTCTTTCCAGTGCCTTCCCAAACGGCGCAGCGAAATTGTTATTCCCAAGTCATTATCTTATTTGTGCGTCTCCACTCAGCTGTAAATCCTCTAGGTATTCCTCTCTATTCTCTATTAACTCTACTGCAGTCAAGCTTCAGCTGCCAATCACAAAACATTGCCGAGGGAGAAAAGAGGAATAAAGACAAAGGCAAGGTGAGAGGAGGGAGTTGGTTGTGTGTGTGTGTGTGTGTGTGTGGGGGGGGGGGGGGGGGGGGGGGGGGGGGGGGGGGAGGAGAAGAGAGAGGAGAGAGAGAGAGAGAGAGAGAGAGAGAGAGAGAGAGAGAGAGAGAGAGAGAGAGAGACACAGAAAACCAGCGAAACTGTGACGCTGTGAGTGGATAACTCACTGCAGATACAGGAGGAGGGAGAGAAAAGAGACGGGGAATAAGAGGTGGAGGGAAGCAAGAGTCTTTTAGGGCTAATAGGGGCTAGAGGGCCAAGCAAGAGTCCAAATGAGGGGTCAGGGAATCAAGTTTGCAGTCTGCTATGGAAACGACGAGAAGGGGAAGATAACTCCATTTCCTTTTTCATTTTCCATATTTCTGTGGTGAAGACAAGACTCGGCGTGGTGGAAACACAAGAAAATATTCAACACTAATTGGAGTCGGGATAAACACGGACATTAGAGTGTCTGAGAGAAAGATGGAGGCTTGAAAACTAAGACCGCGCGGGGGGGGGGGGGGGGGGGGGGGGGGTGTTATGTGTGCACCAGAGACATGATAGGAAGGCTACGCCTCAGTCCGCTTTTTACAAATCAACATTTCTCTTCATCCTCATGAGATACGGCAGATGTTTGCATATGTTTCCGGAGATACTGTATATAATGATTATTATTCTCCCCCTCAGTAATGACGCTAGAATATGGAACCAAGCAATTAGGAATGCACTTATTTCCATGTTGAATGTATATATGCAAAGCACAATAGAATATTAAAACTTTTGAAAATGGGGATGCAATTAAAACTTGCATACAATATACACAGAATCGGAAATAATACAATACATGGAAATATGTTTCAAAAGTTAGCTGTTTAAGCTGCCTCGTGTTAATAACAGCGAACTGTGCTAACAAATACTCAAGTCTAATTGAATCCAATGCCAGTGTTTTTACATAAGATGTCAAGGTGCTTGTAACATGTTTTCCTCAAAATCTCAAACTGAATCAACATCCCCTCCATCAACATGTGAAAATACAGCAGGAGTTTCTAAAAGTAATGATTTAAATTCAAATGATATCCTCCCACTGTTTCTCAGTTTAAAATGGTTTCATAAGAAGAACAAAATACTGTGAAAGAGTTGTTCAATTATGTCTAAATGACAACAAATCTCAAACCTCCTTCAGGTATTTCCACGTTTGAAAACATTGGAACCAGCTAAACCGCTGAAAGGTTTTTCTGCAGGATCCTGAGAAGTGTTGCAGAAGCCAAACTCGGAGAGAATCTGTGCCCTCGCTGCCAACAGGATTACTACATTTAGTGAACAGATTTGCACCGTTTAGAGCCGAGGATTTTAAAAACTAATGACCTACATAAGAGTATGCACTGCATTCTTTTAAAAAAAAAATTATATCACCTTGCCACTAAAGAATTCATCATTTACACAAGACACCCTGACCTTGCTTACTGCGGAATTACATAGTTCAGTATGTTCGATCTGAGCTGAGGAGCAGAATATGTGGTTCCAAAACCAAACTGTTCCTGCAACACATTAATGCAGAACTTCTTTCTTTCTGGTTCTGCCTGAATACAAATGGAGGATTATCGTAATGACTGTATCAACACTTAAAGTATTAACTCTAAATTTGTGTTAGATTTGCTTACATGCGGCACACTGCACTGCAGATCACCGGTGCACTCAGGTAGTGCGTCTGATCGAGAAGATTAACATTACGAACCATAACTGCATTGATTTCTAATAATAAACGTGATTGTGTGCAGGCAGTGGAGAGGGTTGGTGGGGGGGAGAGAAAATGCAGAAGGTGGGACACGACTCCATGAAGAGAGTAGTGACGATCAACATGAAGGACTCATGTTGCCTCAGCAACAGCTCTCTGAAGGAAAACGTTATTAATAGTAATATTAATGGTTTTATTAAATGCTGCTGTGGCTGCATTTACGAATAGGCCGTATTAGAAACGGAGTGGTGACGACCTGCACCCCCCCTGTCATGTGACAGTGAAGCTTCCATATATTGTTGACACAGTGTGACGTCTGTATTTTTGAAGTTGTTCAAATAAGTGATGACGAAAGGTGAAAAAAAATCCAGGGGATTCCCTGTGAATAAAAATCTTCTGGACAGACGCTCACGTAATCGTCTTTCCAAAAGCAGTAAAGAAAGAAAGAGCTGAGGGAGGCAGGTAGCAGGAGCACCACTTGGGGGGGGGGGGGGGGGGGGGGGGTGTGAATGCAGACAAGCAGGTGAAGCGTCACGATAAAAATATCAAGCTGCAATTTCCTGCAAAACTCATCCTGTGTGAAGTATTTTTTAAAGATGGAAGTATACGGTTATAACTAACTAAAAATAAATTGGTGATATTTATAATATATATATATGCACAATATATCATATCTGTTTATGGCGACATGAATGAGTTTAATCTTTAACATGATTTTAAAGTGCTTCTCGTCGGGGACTAACCACAACACCTCGAGTTCAGAGAGCACTGCACAGCGTGGGGATGAGAGCAATACAAGCTATTTTGAAATATGTGACGACAAAGCCACAAAATGTTCAACAATGTGTTGAATATCTTCTGAATTTTAGTAATATTTTATACAAGATGAAGCCCAGTCACTAGAGTCGGTGCTTCAAGCCACTGTCCGCGTCACGTCCATGAAAATTCAGCTGGCTACACTTAGTTGTTCTGGCGAGAGATTAAAGTTGACACTTCAGTCGGATGTTCAGAATTTAAATGATTGGAATCGCTCGACCACAGAAGTATTAGGTGCTTGCTATTTTAAATAATAGTTCTGGTTCTGCCTGAGCAATTTTGACAGAAAAAGGCTGCGGACAATGGTTAATTAATTCTGATTCAAAGAATTCAGTTTCAAAGCAAACCATTAGTCTCCTGACAAGAGAGTGAGGGAGAGAGCTTCGAGGAAGTAACACGAAGTATGAACCAAACTTTACACCATTCAGGTACAAGTAGGCTGCGGTTGCCCCCCCCCCCCTTTTTTCAGGTTAGAGCAGCAGCCCCTTCAAAATGTCTGTGCACATGCTTTCATGTATTTTATATAGGGCTAGCGGTTTTCTGTGGAAGAGGGGAATCCGGACTCCTCTTTCAACTCCCTTGGGAAAGAACCAGTGCTCTGACACGAGAAGCCAAAGTAAAGAAACTGCTCACTACTTTCACACATGCATTTGCCAACCTCAACTTTTCTCCACATTACCCAGAGAAGAGGTATTCGTAAACGTTTATATTGAACCAGACATTAAACGGACTTTGCCCTATTTAAGCTTCTCAATACAAAGTCTGTGCACAGCTTGTTGTTGAGTTTTCACACGGACATCCTCTGATTACGTGCATTACCCAAAATCCTAAACCCCCGGACAACGACCTGGATCTCTAAACACTTTCTGGCTCGTGTCTCTGTAAAATAAAGTACACTTTATTTTCTATTTGCTCAACTGATGCCAATCACCAAAATTACATTTATGCTGAGAGCAGTTCAATTAGTGGATTAAGCCAAACAGGGACCGGAGCTGCCAAATTTGAGAGTGAAAGTAGAGGAGCTCGGCTGAAAAACTGTCAGCAGCAATTTCAAGAACGAAAAAACAGACCATCACCACCAGCGCCGAGTGTGGTAAGAAATAGAGAATTCACGTCCAAAACAGATTGAGAAAAAAAAAAAAGCCATCGGAACCTTTTGTCTTCGCCGCTTCTGCCCGAGCCAACGGTCTTTTCACAGATCTCTGTAAAAGCCCTCAGACAGCGAGCTGAGTCAGAGTGCTGCTGCTCCAATCTCTACAAAGACAAAACAAGCTGAGCACATCACTCCGGCTCTTAATTGTCTGCTCTGGCTTCGGGCCCGTGGTTGTGTTTTAAGAATCAGAATGCATATTCGATCTTTCGCACTACGAGCCCCGCTCGCTCCTGGCAGGTGATACTAAAATCCAATCAATGTGAAGCTGCATTCAGCTTCTATGAGATGATAGAGAAAGAAAGAATGACTACGTTTGAACGAAGGCTGAAATCGTATCATTATTCACCTGTCATTGCTTTTGATTAAACTTTGAGCTCCATTGAAATACACACAAAACCGTTGTTATTTATGTTTTGTTGTCTCCGCCATTTATTTCCCTCTTCTCCTCCCACCTCATTCTGTTTCCGAGCCTTTTTAAGCAACGTTGAATTGTCGTGTATTTGATTGTTCCGTACAAATAGAGTCGCCTTGGCTCGAGTTTGCTTTTATATATTTGCAAAAGCCTCGTCTACATTTTGTGGGCAGCTCTATCTTTGCTTCCACTGAATGTGCTATTACAGATACCGCCTTTTTGCTGAAGCTTAAATTTGGCTGAATTTGATTAGTCCTCAGAAGGGTTTTTGTAATGCTTACAGTTTGTTTTATTGGAGGCGTATCATTATATGGCCCGCTCAGCATCGCAGTTACTTATTTGCAAAAGCTTGTTGGATTTATTATTAGCTTTATTGGCTTATTTGTTATCATTCGTCCTTGTTGCTGAGCTAAATGCAGTCAGTGTTTGCTTCCTGTCTTTAATAATGAGAGGGGATTGGCCGGGATGAAAGGGAGAAGAATGCATGAGTGATACTTAATTGAACTTTCTCATTCAGAGCTTTTATAGCCCACCTTAGGGAGGCGGGGGGGGGTAATATAACCTATTTTAACCACATGTCCCCAACTTGTAGCCATTTTTTGTCCTCATGAGCAAACCATGTTGGTTACAAGTTTAAATCATTTGTATTCAGTCAATATAAAACTTGGTGAAATACCTTTAGTTTGTGTATCAGTAACTTTTGAAATGTATTGCACAATTTATCAATACCGCGATAATACTGATAATGGTAATTTTGGATACTATAATTGTGATAGAACCTTTTCATTTCTTCTCGATGGACATAGTAACTGGAGACCACGTGGGTTAAACCAAGCCCAATCCCAGTCACCAAAGTGAGCACATCATTGAAATGTTATATTTCAGTTTTAACCTTTGCAAATGAAAGTGTTGAATATTCATATGCATAAGGTATTGTGACACGCACACGCACACACACACGCACACGCACACGCACACGCACACGCACACACACACCACACACACACACACACACATTCGTGCACTCAACAAACATCAGTCCTATCCCTCCTGTCAGCGGACGTGACACACTGAGTCCAGTCCACACTGCTCTCCCTGTGCGAGGAGCTGGTACTCCCTGTTTGTTCTCCTCGTCTATCTCAGATTGGTAAACACCACTGTTGTCTGTGCTCTGCATGGGAATAAGATGGGGCGCCTGCTCAGCGCTGTCTGCTTGGATTAATGTTTAACAGTTCAAGGTCAGGCACATTACAACAATGCCAGCCCGGTAATAAGCATGTCTGAAGATTTCGCAAGCTCTAATTTAATTCCGAGAGCGCGATGTGAAGCGGTTGAGGGACAGAAAAGGGGAGGGAGAGAGAGGGCGAGAGGCAAAGTGGGCGAGGAGAAGACAAGAGGTGAAACAACTCAGTAGCTGAATTAATGGCAGGCTGCTGCAGGACCTCGTCGCCGCCCCGCTAACAGTTTTCCTCTCTAACCTCCTCCGCATATCTGAATGTGGCAATCAGCTTCATTGGAGAATTAACAAGAGCATTAGAGTGGAGGACACAAGCAATCAGTGTCTTCTAAGTCCGCCGTGCCGCCTTGCCAAAATAAAGCATTACGGCTCGTCTGATCCTACTTCAGAGAAAAACACATTTCGCAGACAGCAACGCTACAAACAGTGGGAGCAAAGCTTCAAGAAAAATTATTTTTAAGCAGAGCGTGATGTTGATTTAACACAAGGAGACAGGACCATGCATTTGTTGTTAGTCTTACGGGACCTCTGTGCTGCCTTGTTTCTTGTTGTTACACTCAATAGTAATGGCCTTATATATCCTGGTAGGCCAGGATTGTTAGCGGAGATCGCTGCTGGAAATTGAAAATCTCTTCAGGGTTTCGGGGACTTTTCGTTGAGGGAGGGAGGCTCTGATGAAATGGTAAATGGTCTGTATTTATATTAAGCTTCCCTGCTCCTGATGACCACTCAAAGTGCTTCACAGTGCACAGTTCTGCCATTCGCTCATACATTCGAACTCGATCGCACATCAGCCGTACGCTTCCTGCACAGCCGCGATAAGTGAAAGTAGATTTTTTTCCTTTTTGACTTCTTGTTCGGATGAGAACGTTTCTATTTAGAGCAAAAGGCAAATATGCTTTTACCGTACACTGTTGAGTCCGTAACATTTAATCAAACACTTTTAATTAAACTTTCATGTCCCGTGCTGTCCTTGAAAAAACGAGGACAAAAAGTCCTGTCTGTTCTGAATGGTGCTTGTGCTAAAGAAGTGACTTCCTCCGTCTTGAGAGAAACAAAATAACTGACTCAGAAATGGTTGAGTTGGAGAGAGTCAGGCCTTGAAGGTGCTCGTCGAGATGTTAGCCGAGTGAGTGTGTGGGTTGAAGCAGGCTGCATCTGATGTCACGTTCAGCATAACTGTGCACGTGATAAGTGACAGACAGAGAAGTACAGTCGGTGGATAGAAGCGAATAAATCACTCGTTTCACACACAACACACACACATATATTCATGTCATGGTAACTGTGTAAAGGGTTCACAAATCCTCTAATCGATTCATGTTGATGACAAAGAAAGGTAATTGATGGGTGTTCAGGTAAAAATCCATTTCACAACATTACCGTGACTAACACTTCAGGAGTGAAGGGCAAACTTTCACCTGTAGCTCGGTTAGTTTCTTTTCTGACGATATGACACAAAAGAAGCGTTATGACACATCCTTGTGGCCAATGCCATTCCTCCAGTACACCGACATTTATGAAACCTCAATTATAGTGAGATTGTGGGCTCGTGGTGATGAATGAACTATGTCCTATTCATTTTTTAAAACTTATAATTGGGGTATTGGGGCCATAGCCTTTTTTGCGAAAAAATAATTCTTGAGATTTCGAGATTAATGTTGTAATACTAAGGGAATAAAGTTATAATTTAACGAGAAAAAGTCCTTGAAAACAATCTTATTGTTTCTCGATGAAATCCCTTTTGAAAAGCACGCAGCTGTTCCCAGCGATATCCTCCCAGTCGACCACTATCAAACCTTTTCCTCCACAAAATGTTCCTCCCAGTCTGTGTGCTTTCTTTTCTTCGTAACAGATTCAGTTTCTTGCACAATGTTTTCAAAGTCCTGATACTTGACGTGGCAGATGGGAGAGGTGAGACACAGACGTACGATCTTCTGATATTCCTCGTCTACAATTATGACTTTATTCTCAACATATTACCTAATACTCTGTCGTAGTGACAGCGTAGTGAAGTGTGATAGTGTGAATCTTGTAGACAGGGAAACACGGTAGAGGAAAAAGGAGGTTGGATGGAATAATGTGTTCTCTGAACTGCTGTTCATGCGATAAATGAATCTTTAGGAAAATGAAACCTCTTGGCTAACATTTAAGAAATATTGACTTCATGCTTAAAAGAGATCAACACAGTTTGTGTCAGAGACAGGATGCAAACCCCAGTCTCTGCTTTCTGAGTTTGTCTATGTCCATTCCTTCACCGTAACCTTGTTCCCAAGATTTCCCAGGCTGCTGAATATGTAACATTACAGATCTATCATTTCTCACACAGGCTGCCAAAGAGAAAGTTGTAAACAAAGTCATATTACGCATTTGAATGATCAGTACTTTTTACGTTTTCCGGTCAGGGCGGTCGCAATGCTTGAACTGCGATTCAGTCGGGCGAATAATTCAGCACGTGTCATGAGATTAATTTGTGTGAAAGTGCAGCTAATTGAAAAGAAAAACAGCACAACTAGAGAAAAAAAAAGAAAA
Organism: Reinhardtius hippoglossoides; assembly: GCA_006182925.3. NCBI lineage: Eukaryota > Metazoa > Chordata > Actinopteri > Pleuronectiformes > Pleuronectidae > Reinhardtius > Reinhardtius hippoglossoides. Next base: position 22,160,344 of record CM031672.1, on the reverse strand, counting down.
GAAACACCAACAAACAATCAATAGATCCATTCCAGTAATGATGTGTCTGAACACAGTGTGCACTGCTCCCGCAGGGGCCGGCAGACCATTTCATTTCGAGGCCACACATGCACCGCGGTACCGCACATTTATCATACAGCAATGGGAGGTTATGGACCCGGGGAGAAACAAGAGCATTGCAGATTACACAGCGCACACACACACACACACACACACACACATGCGTGATAAACACACACTCTTACATACCCACACGCATGTATACATTCCTTCTCGTGCTCATACATACACAAACACAGCTGTGAGACTGCGGTAACACAGGAAAAAAAAACAAATAGCCGCAGCTGCTAGCTATATAATGACACCCTGTTGGGTTACTGTGACAGTAATCGCCCTCCAAACAGCAGTGTGATATTATGGCGAGTCACACAACACTATCAGCAGGGACATTCTCCACAGCCAGACCCTGACACTGGCTGAACACTCGGAGGGCCGTCTGCATTATTAAAGAGGTATCGCTCAACTAGGGCTAATAAATGGATTTATCTTTTCATAAGCTCGGATCAGTAAGATCAGCTCGGATATTTATCAACAAACACTCTGCGTGGAATAGTTTTTATTTGAGATTGAACTGTATTCGACACTATAGCCCTATAGCAAACTGCATTCATTCGTGTGTGTTTTCTGTTAAATTACAGTGCTTTCTGTGTTTAGATTTGAATTAAATATTTCATTCTGTTTATTTGTTCCTTCTTTTCTCACAACCACAGTATACAACAGAGATGATCCCATTAAACAGAGATTGAGGGGCACTCAGTGGAGCACAGACCTCCACGTGAAGTTTAAAAATCTGTATTTCTCTTTGGATCTGCGCCAAATTACACACACTCTTAAATATTGGTCACTTAAACGTGTCGTTCATCAAGTTCCATAAAATATTCTCTTATAAATCAACAAAAAATATGTGTTAAAGAAAGTGAAAAGAAATACCACTGATCTGGAACTGCAAAATTCAGTGTGTTCCTCCCTGACCCCAACCTTCTACCAAGTTTCAGGATAATCTGTCAAATAGTTTTCTGACTAACTATGAAACAAACAGATAAAAACATAACCTCCTTGGCAGAGTTAATAAAAGGGAATTAAATAAAAACATGAACTTCTACCCCTGTGGCAGTCCTATCCAAGATGAAATCTAAGTTAACGTTTAAAGTGACATTTTATAAACTTCGCCACAAAGAGCTGCAGTTAAATCCCGCAAACAAGGAGGTTTAAACAACACAACCCCTCCTTTCTCCAGACAGGAAAATAAAGCAAAGCTATATTTTTAACTTCTAAAATTGATGTTTGTTTTTTTCCCCCTCACGCACAGAAACTGATCCCTTTACATGAATCCATTTTGAGAGCACATTCAGCGTATACACCTTGTAAAAAGTGCCAGCAGCTTGAGTAATACCTTGGCACATCTCTCTTATGACACACAACAGGCGTTATAAAAGCTACTTGATAGGTATGGTAATTGCTGCCAGCCCAAAGGCTTGAAGACGCCAGCCTTGATTCTTTAGAAGGTGTACAGATAAATAAGCCTCTTTTAATGAGAATCTAAGTCATGCTGAGCTTATACACTCCTGCTCAAGCAACGCAACCCCATCCCCTGTAGGGATTACATCTCGTGTAGTTCTGCAAACATCGCCATTCATCTCCAGCACTGTCTGTAGAGCAAGTGACAAGAGGTTATCACGGTCCTGATGAAGTTCACCACACTGGGGACGACGACTCGAGGCTCGTCTGTTTGCCCTACGCAGGTGAACCCCCCCCCCCAAATGACCCCATGTACGAGGTACCGCAGGTTTGTGTGTGTGTATTTTTGCAGGCACTAATATACGGTAAGTTCAGAATTTCCCTGAAACGCCCCGTGTGCTGTTCTGTGTTGATATTCCTCAAACAACAGGTCACAAATGAGGGTAATTAATCATGTGCCATTACTTCCCTACGTTAAGCGCATCTCTTTCTCATTTATCCGCTTCTTAATTAGACGTTATTAATGTTTTCTTCTGTTCATTTATCTTCCTCCCTGGTTTGTTCCTTCGTTCTTGTGAGTTAATGGAAAAAATTGGAATTTAATCTGCATTGACTATAACTTTTGAAGAGAGCCTATTAAATAACCATCAGTTTCCGAGGGTTGACGGAGATGTAGAGGAGTTGTGCTTGCACATAATCAGACCTACTAAGAACAGCCATGAGACAGTGGGCTGCCTGATGATGACTGACTAGAACAAATCAAAGCGAGTCCACAGTGCCGCAGAAACATGGCTGCAATTGCAAATAAGCACACATACAGACACAGCATGTTGAGTCAATATGCTCGTCTTCCCCTTATTCCCCTATTATTTTAGACACTTCCTGCCCGCTGCCATTTTCATGTCAGAAAATCAAAGAGGCACGAGTCAGGCTGCGCGGAGCAGATGACAAAAGAGCACAAAGATTTGTGGGAAATGAGGAGATGGAGGGCATTTTCCTCCTAATTTGGAAACAAAAGAGGACTTGAACGGCACAGGCAGTGGCACTTGCGAAAAAGACAAAGAGAAGAAGAGGGAGAAAAAGGCACAAGTACAAGAGGGACGAGGAATAATCCAGAGGCGCTGGCTGAGTGATCGTTTGAGTCTTATCCTTTAGCCCAATGGCACAGGGCTCAATCAAATTCTCCTAATTCTTGACCATGCATTAGCTTAGCAACCAGGGACCTTGTTTCACTCCCTCAATTAAATGCCCACCCGCACATAATTAACGACTGTTTTGTCCACAGATCAATAAAGGGCCTGTTCATTAAAAGTCACTTTGCTTCCTCAAAGATCCCCTTGCTCAGTTCTCTATTGCATCTGAGGAGGTGGCAGCGCCTGGCAGAATTTCCATTCCTGCTTCAAGTCTGTGGGTTCTCTCTCTCTCTCTCTCTCTCTCTCTCTCTCTCTCTCTCTCTCTCTCTCTCTCTCTCTCTCCCTTTTTCAGCTGGTGCACGATAGAGAAGGAATTCAAAGAAGGACTGAAAGCTCACAGAATGTGAGGAAAGCTTTTGAAACAGAGAGACAAGACTTATGGGAACTTATTAGCGGAATGTAAGAATCACAGAAGAGGCCCTAACTTGGCTGTTCTCGACACTATGTTATCTTGTAGGAGCACGAATAATATTATATAGTAATACAGAGGAAATGTGTAGTGTGAAATATAAAACAATAATGGCTGCTTGGTTTATTTTGAGGTAGCCAGCTAGTCAACTGTCTGGATCCGCTCATTTGCCCAAACAGACTTTCATATGTATGGATTAAGAAGAAAAGGGACATGGGGGGGGGGGGGGGGGGGGGGGGGCAGCAACTTTAAAGGGGAACTTCCTCACATTTGTATGCACCGAACACATCTACGCACCCTGCTGTATTCAGTCACAATCAATGTCTACATCAACCTCCCAGCCTACACCCATCACTGGTGTTTACAGATGCAAAAACAAAAGACTTGTCTGTTACTTCTTAAAAGATAAAAGATCAATAAACCCAACAGGAGCTGGATTTAACATGGAGCACGCCTGACTGCCAGCCACCTGCCATAGCTAACACGCCGAATGATTAAACCAGCGGTTGCTTCAATCTCGAGGATACACACCACGCAAACACGGTTTGCGAAAGTAATGATCAATGCGCACTATGCTGTTGCGTCTCACCTCTCCCATCTGCCATGAAATCACAGCATCCCTGGAGAAGGATAACAGGGTTTGAACACACAGCGGTCCTGTTCTTGGACGTGTTTTTTATTGTGTTTATAAGATCAACCCTTGGATCTCTGAATAACAGTTTAAAATCGTCTAGTTTCATCGCTCGGTTTTAGCGAGAAAAAGTTGACCACCGATATCTTCGACGGGTAAATAGGTTATACCCACACTTTTGTTTTGTTTGTAATTTTTGATTCGATTTCGGTCTCATCGTGACAATGTTCCCAGGAGATTAGCTGGATACAGGATGGAATGGCCAGATGGCCTTCATGTAGGATTTATGAGTCAAGGATTAAACCTACGTGACCTTTATATCATATACATCTTTAACCACTCTATGTTGCCATTCTCGCCAATTCTCAGTTGCCAAAATAAATATTCTACCGATCTACCCTGATCAAATATTGTGTGTTTATTACAATATACAAATATTTTCTTACAAGTCTGCATGCTCCTCTGTACTGTGGACTATTTCAATGACAGAATATTAGAAGACAGTTTAATCTGCACTTGTTTGAACACATTTAAAAAGGGGATGTGAACAGGACATGCATTAACCTAAATGCAAAGTTGATCAAAAGACGTTTTTCAAAAAGGCTTTAATCTTAACTGATAATTAAATGATCTAAATTGGGATCTGCACCAAAAACACATCTTTCTCCAGATATGTTCAAAATCTGTTGTCCAGTCTGCAAACGTTACTGGGAAAGAAGCTGAATGGCAACCGATTTTCTTAAAACACTCTGTTCCCAAAACGTTCCCTTCATCTGCCTGTATGCGAGGACCCAATTTCTCAGAGCCAATTTAGAATCATTCCACCCTTGGTCAGTCGTGCTGGAGATGGATTCCCTGGTGCAACATCTGGCGGTCTCCAGGCGGTGTGCATCCTCTATTCACTCACTCGCACATAAGCTGGTGTAAAATTGCCCCTTTGAATATTCTCCACAGCAGATTCCTCATTCAGCTCGGATTCACAGTCAAAATCTGTCTTTATTTTGTGTAATATGCGTAAACACAGCCCCATACGTTCTCCCTGTCTGTGTCTTTAGACTGATGAATGTGGCAGAATGGCTCTGAATTCCCCGGCTCCCAACGCTATGATGTGTGCCAGTCTACTGGATTATGAGACATATGGAGGCACATGAGAACACAAGCATGAGTAAACGAACTCAGGAAGTCTCTGTCACACACACACACACACACACCCACACAGTTACAAAAACAGCATACGTGTACGTGTAAACACTGATACAGTCGCGCGCCCCTCACACACAGATGGACTGCAAATATCCACATGTTTTTATTAAAGCTTTCCACGTCACAAAATTGACTAAACTGTTAGAATTTGAGATTTGGAAAAGCCGCTGAAAGCCCTGCACCGCAGACATGCAGACTTAACAGTCATATTTTCATTTGAGGCAGTTAATCCAAATCTTTAGTTGTTAAACCTCTGGGGCTGGAGCAACACACTCAAAAGAGCACCTCCCATCATCCCAGAGCCTCTGAGCTAAACTATTCCCCAGCACTACATCTGAATTTGAACTTATTGTTTCAACACTCGCAGCACTGGTGATTATTATGTGCCGTAAAACAACACGTAATAGTTGCCTAAGGGCTGAGTGATTGTACACAAGACAGTACAGCACCAGAACTGTATCTGTGAGATCAAACATAAGAATGTTTGGCCTTGTGGTGCTGCTGCATTATTGATAATAGAGCAGTTGTTAAAAATGGACAAAAATAAAAAGTCTATCAAAAGCCAGAAAGGGTACAGTACAGCAGCATCCCCCTGTCACATGATCTATCGTTGACTGGCACCTGGCCTCATGAACGGGTCCACGGAGGGTAGTGCTGTCGGTGTGATTGTTCAAGTTATTGTCATCAAAGCATGACTTTTGTGTGTGTTGTGTGTGTGTGTGTGTGTGCGTGTGCATGTGCGTGTGCGTGTGCGTGTGCGTGTGCGTGTGCGTACACCGGGGCCGTGTGTTGTTGGATGTCCCAGTTTTCTGTGTGTTTGTAAGTCTGGTTTTGATCAGTGCTGAAGGATTTAAAGCTAGTAATACCTTATCCTGGCTTGGTACCAGTGACATACTTTTCACTCCTCTACCTCTTTGAACTGCAGATCCACCAGGGGGTGGGAAAAAAACACACAAAAACTCAACAAAATCGCACGTTGCATCGTCTTCATGTGTTTCTCGAGATGCAGCTTTGGCGTCTACTGTAGCTGTTGTTTTTTTTGTGATGACAAATGCTGAAGCTGAGTAGAAACATATGAAATGCATTTACCTCCTGTTTGGAGCGTTTCGGGAGCATATGCATGGATAATAGCGAATATGGTGGATTTTAGAAGCAGATTTATTAGCACAGCTCACAGACTCGGGGATTAAAACAGCATTGCATTGCTGTGTCCAGAGGTAAAAAAAAAAGAAAATCATAAAACATCTAATTTGTTAAGTTTCACTAGTTGCCTGGCAACCTCACTATTATAAGACCCAGGAAAGAAAAAAAGTTCAGCAGGTAATTAAATATAAAGCCCAGTTTCTTTGAGTGTAAAGCTACAGATGTGCGTGTATCATTTCACCTAAAGGTTTGCTGTATCCCTCTGCTTGCAGGGATAAGCTTGGTTCATTACATGAGCATTTCATCCAACTCTCCAGCAAAGTGTGTAAGATGTTTCCTAACATGTCAAGCTGTTCCTACAACAGAGGTGAGGGAAATATAAAACTCTGTTTATGGATTTCACATGCAAAAGGAAGGGCACTCCAAGAACCTCCCATTTATCTGGTTCTGCTCCGGTTCTTAATGAGTTCTTCTTTGAGTCATGCCCCACCCCTCCGCAACATTTCAGGGAAATCTGATCAATAGTTTTTGGTTATTAATTTTTGACAGACAGACAGACAGACAGACAGAGGGCAATGACCTTGTGGGTGGAGGCAATTACCCAAAGGAAATATGACCAACTGAAGCTAATATCTCATGTTGGTCTATCAGCCACTTAGAGACACTTGGTTGTACATTGGGACGATCCATCCCCTTGAATGCCAATGTGATCTTGTGCCCTGACGACGTGTCCTTGAGCAAGACACTCATCCCTTTACTGCCCCTGCTCACTGTGGCATCTACGGCAGCGTCGGACCAAATGTCAACGAGTGTGTCAAGTGTAATTACCTCAGGTTGTGGTAAATGACGAGTGACTAATAATCTAATAATTACCTAATAATATTGGTAATTATTTAAAAAAGTAAACTCTTATATCAGAGCTCCCGCATTTTGACAGATATAATGACAGAACCAGTCAGACCAGAAACTTGTCAAATTTGGAAACATTGATAAATATGAATTCATAAAATATTTTCATTAGGATGTGTAGCATGTTGCAACACAAATTTAAAAAAGAATTTCCTCATAATGAGTTAAGACTTCAGCTCAGAGAGCATAATTCTCTCATAAGTCCGGGCTATTTTGAATTATTCCAAAGCATTTATGGGCTACAGTACTACACCGACACACACCGACACACACACACACACACCTACACACACACGCAAAACGACAGCAGCAGCAAAACATCACCCCCGGATGTATCAGATTATACCATGCAGTACATTCAATTACATCTGATGGCAGATGGTGTAAACCAAATCAAACGCACATAATCTTGAAGATTGGATCCTTCAGTTAGATATTAACCCTGATATCCAAAGACCTGACACAGGACCAGACGTATTAAGACGAGGAGCGGCCTGTGTGACGGGCTCCACCAACCAGCTGACTCAGCACTTTTTTTTTTTAGATGTGGGCTAATCCCGAGCGTTGGAACCCACACGCTGTGCTCAAACACACGCGTGTGCACAGAATACTGAGTGAATCGCACGTAGACGTGGAAACGCTGTATATCTCCCTGTTTAGGAGACTCAGCTTTAACTAAATGACTTCTTTTTTTATTGTGATAATCAAGCGGTGATTAGCCCAAATGCGACGCAGATGTTGGGCTTTGCTTACAAAAAAACGTGGTGAATGTACGAGATTTATTCCCAATAATGGATCACGTTAATGTGTTTATTCAGCAGGAGATATTTCTGTGATTATATGCTGCGGAGATTTGCCGACAGTGTTATCGCCGCCTCTCGTGTGCTTTACAGCGGAGTTATTTTCTTTATTAGCCCCAAATTCCTCAAACAAGACCTGCATTTTATGGCTTGTCATCCAATTACTATATGCAACTCGAGAACCAACGTTTTTTATGGCTGTCACCAACATCAACTGACGATAAAATTATACAGCGAGTATTTTACTTTTTATTTCCCCCCCCCCCCCCCCGAAAAAAGATGTGTAAGAATATCTTATCCAGGCCGAGGAAGATAACTAATGGTTGTCTTAACACTTTTTTTAAATGGAGAGGCTACGCAGACCTTATTACCTCGTAGCCGACGGCATATGGAAATAACAGACTCACCATCCTGTAATCAGGTGACCCCGCTGCCACTCAGCGTAAATGACGGCTCTCAGGCTCTTCAAGTCGTCTCCACTGTGCCGACCGAGACGAGGCTCCCTCTCGCTCTGTGGCTCCTCTCCAACTTCTGAAAAAATGAAATGAATCTTATTGGAGGTTGTTTAGTTTTTTGCCCAGTTTGAAAAAATTCATTCGCCCAGTGAAATTTCTTCTGGGAAGGTTAGCGAGCAGGTGAGGAGGTGGAAACAAGGAGAGGAGGAGAAAGAGCAGGGAGGTAATTTGCTAATGGAACATAGAGAAAAAATGGTGTGGACTCGAGAGAGGATGAAAGAAGGCCGGAGGTAAAAGGAAAAAAAAACTCGGCCTATCTGGAGAGAGTGAGCTATAGGGCAGGGGCTTAAGTGGTTTTTAAAAAAACACCATCATTAACTGTCATCTTCATCTCAGGTGCAAGGCTGGAGAGTGAGGGTTAGAGGGAGGCAGAGGAGGGAGGAAGAAGAGCGGGCAGTGTATTTGCCCAGGAGATCATTCCATAGTCTACAATCTTCATTAAATTACCTGCGTCATGCCTCTGAATGCCCCCTTCTCCGCTTACCTTGGGTGTAACGCGCAGGGGGTCCCCGGAGATTGCGGTGCAGCTCTTTAACTATGTTAATTAAAGTCTAACTGGAATCCAATCACGCAAAACTTTGTCCTGACGATGGCATTACAAAAACGCTATCCGAAGAAACCCGGTTGCCCTGTAAGTGTGTCCAGATTACAAGCTGCAGACTCTGTCAGCAAGATGAAGCTGCGGGATTTAGGGCTCTTAATTCAGTGGAACATTATTTACAATCTCGCTCGACTGGCAGGAATGGAGGACATCTGAACCGGGGAGATGTTTGGCCGAGTGAAATGCAAGCGCATAACATCAAATTTAATTCCAGGACCTCAGAGGAGGTTGAACATCCACTCGTGGGCCTGAGCAGTCGACAGCATGTTGCAGCTGAGACACTTTTACAGGACATGTTTGGAAATGAGGGGGACTGAAACAACAACAAGTGCTGAAGCCATATTGGTAGACTGACGACTTCAGAAATTACAAATGCATTCACCTCCAGCGTTTGAACTTTTTTTATCAAGCCGTTAAATGATTCATTAACCTTTAAGAGAGCTGTAGGGTTTCTGAACTGTGCGGCAAATGAAATGTCGTGTATTGAAAGTGTTTTTTTTGTAAAAATTACAACAGAACCTAATATCTCTTTGAATCTCTTTACATGGTAATGCAATCACAGGAGGCTGACACGGTGCAACGTTTACTCCCGTGACCCAACACACACTCGAGCAACAACAAATGTTAACTTTATGAATAATTTCCAATTTCCGTTGGGGCACAGATGAATTGATTCCCCTGAACCTTGGTATCTAAAATGTTTTAAACCTGTGTGTTTGATTAATGAAAATATACAGCAGTGGATTTCCTGCTTCTGTCGTTCACACTTGCACACAAGCAGCAGCGGCTCGGTGCATGTGGCACAGAGCGGTGACCCAGGATCACCGCTGTTTACACCATCATTAAAGACGACTGCAGGCGATATCACACGCCTGGTTAACCGCGTCCTTCTAATGGCCTGTCATGTTATCTGAGAGTACAGGTGATTCTGATCAAGTGGGTAAATGGCGCGGGGAGGATAGGAAACAGCTAACGGGCCCACAGGAAGAGACGCAGCACATATGTGACATTGACAAGACCACTAGGGGGAAACGTGCGTAAGTGACTGAAGAGAATTTCCCTGCTGCAATTGTTTTTGGCACTTTTGAATTTAGATGTTTAACACAAGACAACCGGCACGTTCAACATATGTTGTGAAGTCAGTATAAGGACGGAGATCAGATGAAAAATCAATCCTCATCTTCCCTGGGACTTGTTTTGACGTGTAAGTATGAGGTCAAACTGTTTGTGGTGGGAAACAAAAGGAATCTCCTCTAGATTATTGCCGAGCGGCTGCTCGGGTCCTTGAGGAGGTGCCGAATCTCGGAGATTATCTCGCACATCGACATGGTGGTGATTTCTAACCAAGCCTGCGATGGTTTCATTGTTTTGTTTGGTTTTCTCCTCCCGCCACTCACTTCTCCACCGTTCTTTTTCTCTCCAATCTTTGCTTGTTGTTCGGTACTTTACCGTTAACACGTCCATTAACCTGTCCCCTCACCGGCAAATTGTTTTGTGCCTGACACTGTGATGTAAAGGTTTGTGATCCTCCCAAACACATCACTTCACAAACTTTTAAACAACAGCCCCAGTCTGAGATCTCAATTCAAGAATATCAAGAATAGTCAGACTCAAACCAGCCTATGGACGATATGCATAATATTCAATATTCAAAATGGTCATTAAGACACAATTTAAGCATTAACTTAAATTTAGTTGTAATCAACCGTCACTAAATGACATAATCATAAAATAACAGGGATTTTTAGAGTAGAATAGTTGACTTTGCTTCTAGAAGAATCTCAGTGTGCATAGTGAACCCACTGCCAGCCACTAATATTAAGTCTTCTTTGGCACCCGCTCCACATGTTGCTGGGTTGATCTGTGGTTAATACTGGAGTGTTACAGGTTTATTGCAGGATTTCCGGAAATAGATTTGGGAAACACAACATTTCTCTATAATCTGAGGGAACTATGTTAAAAGATGGGACAGCGGAGAACATCTCATGGGCTAGAATCAGGGTAAATAAGATTCTGAGCGTGCAAAGCAATCTGCAAAAATATTTTTATGAATGTGTATTTGGTACATGTGTAAAATATATCTACATGAATTCTAGCTTGTGCATGTGTAGATTTGAATTTGTAACAAAGACACCGTGTGAACAAAACTTGTGAAGAAATGACATCAGTGGGGAAGTTAAAAATAGAAATTCCCACACTTCAGTGTCTCTGTCTCTTACACCTGAATCTACCTCGACAAAAGCGGTTCAATTACAAAGATACCGGTCAGATGGAAAGTGATTCCATTGCATGAAAGGTATTGAAATTCAAGATGAATGACATTATTGACCGTTGTGCAACCAAGGTGGTTTTTGCATAGAGACATAACATGTTATTTTCTAAAGCTCCGTATTGAACCCAGCAGCAGCAAAGAAGAACCTGCACTGCTGTCGGTCCTGAAAATCAACAACCTTTAAAATACAAACACATGCACATGTATGTTACTGGTTTATAAAGATGTATTTACAGCTACACTGCTTTCTGTCCCCAGAGTCAAAACCAAACATGGAAAAGCAGCGTTCAGTTTCTATGCTCCACATTTGTGGTCCACTTGCAAATCTTAGTTCTTTTACATGAATGCTAAAATCGTTCCTGTTTTCCAATCGCCTTTTATTAAATCAAATAATTACTCATTTCTTACATCGCACTAATATTTTCACGATCATTTCTTATCTTATTTTCGTATTATATGTTTAACTCTTGATTTATTTTTTGTCTATGTTGCTTTTACAATTTTGTTGTAATGCCTTTCACATTTCATGTAAAGCACTTTGACTTGGAGCGTTGTTGAAATGCGCTATACAAATAAACTTGCCTTGCCTTAAGATCAAATTTATATTGACCTTAAATTGAACCCACAAATGGCCTCAGTTTTCTCGAAATGAGGCTATTGTGTGGATGCTGTGAGTTTACGTTATCAGTAAAAGCTCACATATGAAATGTGACGGCTCCACACAAAGAAACCGATCTTCCACATCTTTATCCCGCCTGAGGCTCTTTACTTTTGTTGAATTAATCATTAATCATAGGCCCCCCTGAGAGCTCAGGAAGTGTGAAGCAGCCAACATAAATCCAATGCAGCCTCTCCACCTCCCAGCTTCTTTTTTTTGCTGCATTCTCCGGCTCTGGGGAAGGTTTTACACCAATTCCCAGAGGGCGGCGGCGGCCTATTTATACAGGATCCTAAAACAGGGTGGTCATACCCCCCCCCCCCCCTTCCAGCAGCAGCAGCTTTAGGTGACAATGCTGACACACAGCCACATGATAGTCCAATCTAATCTTTTAATCGCTCCGGTAACTCCATGTCTCCGGGTGGGTTGAGGCGAGCTAGCGGTGGGGAAGGGATATTGTCTGCAGAGATATGATATGATCCTTGAACACATAACAAAAAATACACACAAACTCACATGCAGTTTCATACACACTGTCCCGACCCACCCCCAGAGTACTATGGCGAAGCCTTGTGTATCTGCGGGTATTAACAGATCAGTGCAGAGCAGCAGCCACCCTGCTTTAAAGTCTTTTCCTGAGGTAGTGCTTCAGAAGCCTGCTGCAGAGGAGGATAAACGCGTAGCAATCCCCCGGGCCCGGCGCCTCCTCAGCTCCACTCAGCTCTCTCTTTGCTGGCCCCTACCTCTCCTGCATCCCTCCCTCATCCCCACTTTTCTTCCATCCCTCATTATTTCTGTCCCCCTTCTTTCCGTCAGCATCTCATGCTTTCTGTCCTACTCTCTGTCCCCTCCTTCCCTCCGGCCCTTCTTCTCTCAATGCCTCCTCAATCCTGCTCCCCCTCCTAGCTTGTGTCCCTCGCTCCATCTTTCGACCCTCATCTTGCTGTTTTTTTCTGCAGGTTTGTTTAATGAACAAGGCTTGTGGCCGTCGAGAGAGTAAGCAGGATTGTAACCTCAGTCCAATGAACACAAGCTTAGCCTTGTAATGGGAGTCAAGGCTACTTGTCTTACTGTCTTCATGTACTGAAAGGCTAAACTCTCCCGATTCCTCATCCATCAAGTCTTAAGTGACTGGTTGGGAAACTGGTTCGTGCGCCGTGAGCTTACAATCCCCGCTCCTTTTACGGATTTACAAAACACACACCTCACAAACATTTCCTCATTGGTTCGGTGATGCAGTTTGAAGAATTATAATAATTAATCACAAGCTAAATGTCCCTGGAGCTGTTGTCACAACTAAATAAACGATAGTTAAGAACAGATCGCTCAATGGTGAAAGTACTATGGAAAAACATCTGTAGTGGTAGCTGTGCAGTGGGTGTGCGTGCATGTTTGTGGGCGGGGTGGTTCTGTGCTGTCACCTCCGAGTGACAGGTACACTGATGGAGTATTAGTTTTGCCGAGGACCTCGTGTCTGATGTGAGCTACAAGGACACGACCGGGAGGAACACCAGGCCAGAACACGATGAGGTGGCCAAGTGGTTGAGGTGAGGGACGGCTGATCCATTGAGCTCTGCACATGCGGGTTTGAATCCTTTCCTCATTATACAGCTTTGGCAAATAAACCCAATGTGAGACTTTAAATACGAATAATTATTGATTATCATTACACATATTTAATCACTAGTTCTCATATATGAACAGATATAACTGTGTGTCAGTATCATGTCTGTCTGTGTAACCGCATGGGTTTTGCATTTATTCCACTATAATCCATTGTGCTGAGCACGTGGGGGGTTCAAATCCCATCCTTGTCATATTTGATTGGCAAATTACCCTAAAGTTAGATTAATGAGTTGATTATCTTTAGACTCACGATGTTACGCTGAGTTGGGCTTTCGTGCCAGTTGTGGTAAAAACTTAATGGACAGGCCGATGTTTTCATGACATAAGAACAGAGTGAGACAGAGGAAGAGAGAGAAATAAAGTTAGATTTATAAACAGAACAACAGACTCATGTCTGGCCGTGTCAACAAGGGTTTTTTATTTTGTCGTGTCGAACAGAGGATGGTTTTGCAATTGCGTGGGGCAGCTGCTTTGAATAGTGTCATTACATCAATTTTGATAGAAATAGTAACATTTTACAAAAACGCTTCTGTCTAGACTTGATGCTCGGTATGCTTGGTATAAACAATTGATAAATAACATTGTGTTTTGTCAGCTGCCTGAAGTGGAAGTGATTTGAAACCTGTATTCAATTCTTTATTTGCAGAAATGTCCACTTTCTCTGGAAGTGAAATATTTATCCAGGAAATTGACAATTGACTGACAATAGAATAACACATCACCTGTGTTGTTCTATTGTCACTCAGTCTCTAAAGGAGCATCCTAAAGATTCTGCCATCCCCAAACACCACTGCAGTCAATATACCACATTGACACCCTGCCAAGACACGGTGACAGAATGAGTTCATTACACGTAGTTAAAACAAAAGTAAGTGTGTTTCTTTTTTTACAAATGCAATAATTATTTATCTGTTCACACTAAGCGTAAAGGATTTTTTTATATCATTCAATAAACAACACAGCCACTCTGCAGTGAAATAAGCTTTGTTGGAGTCACAGTGGGGGGGGGGGGATGGGTGGTGACGTATGCAGGAACTTGCTGGTGGTAATCCTTGTTAAAGACTTGACGGAGTGAGATCTTTAAATAAAGTGACACGAAGAGACGTAGAGGCAAATAACTTGAGGTGGACAGAATGGCAGATGAACATGCAGACTGACGGGCAGACCAGGGAGGGGTAAGCAGGCTGAATCCAAATTAAGCTGATCAGAGCTCAGTGTGAGTTAATCTAGTTATGTGGATAAAGGACTTCCCTATGGCTAAAAACACACCAACGTTATGACTCAGTGTGTGTGTGTGTGTGTGTGTGTGTGTGTGTGTGTGTGTGAGTCTCGGTTTTACTGATGTTGTGGGGACCTATATCTGAATGTTGGACATTATGAGGACATTTCTTCCTCGTGAGGACAAAAAGTATTTTCAAGTCAAATCATTGCATTCTAAGGTGAAGAGAAGACAAGCAGGACACATCAGGCCAACAAAGGTGAGACAAATTATCTTGGTCGCCCCCTGGTGGCTGGCTGTTCTATAAGGCATCGAGCCTGCCTTCTCCATGTTGGCAGATGGATAAAAAAAAAAGGCAAAGGAAGCGTTACTTAATTTTTCTAATAGATGGAACATATCATTTTAGGTAGCTCTTCTCACAATGATGTATTTTACAATGTTTTTCTTTTTCTGGAAGATTGGTTTTAATTAGTAATTCAATGCTTTCAACAGGACCTTGATACCGTGGCTCCAACCACGATTACTGCTGGGCAGACTGTGACTCCAACTGACTTCAAAAGTGCAAGATGGCAGCGCTCATATCGATAGTTTCAATATTATGTATTGGAGATGTGTCCTTGCTTCAAGGTTAGGATAAGGTTAGGTTTAGGTTTAGTTTCAGGTTAATGTAACTTTTATTATTGTCCTCTGACTCTCCGTGAGGGTTATGGTTTTGTGTGTGTGTGTGTGTATGTATGTGTAGATATGTGAGACAGAGCATGTGCAGTTTCTCTTTGTTGACTGTTTGTATATCTGTTGATCAATATTTAAATATTCCTGCAGACTCCAAAGCTTTTTTCACAACCCACCATTGGAATCGTAGTTTTGCACTCCGCTCGTTCACACTTTCAAAGACACTGACTTCAACAAGTGATTGAAACAGCCAGAAATGTATTGATTTGCAAGTCAAAACTATGCTAATGACAGACATGCTGTCAACTCCGACAGGCCTGACAGAGCCCTCAGTGGTGCATTTTGTTTGTGTTGAAGTCTGAACATCGTGTGCATTGTAATTGCGTTAACTTGTGTGCCTGTGACTTTCTGTGTGCTTGTTTGAAAAAATATCAGCGTGACTGTGTACAGGGGGGTTTGGCAAGAGGAACTTTTGAAGATCGTATCACGCTAAATTAATAGACACAGGACATTTCAGAGCAAAGTTTGGTAAGCATAACCCCCCCCCCCCCCCCCCCCTCATGTGTGTACAACTTCAAACAGCAGTTACAAAGCAAAACAAATATCCAAGTCCATCAGCCACCATTTCTTCTTTCTTCTCTATCCTCCTGCAATCTTCTCCCAAAAACATCAAAGGTAAGTGATTGCAGCGAAGGTTATCAACCTCCAGAAATTCAGAATACATTTGATGAAATAAAGACGATTGAGAAAAATGTAATATAAATTCAATCAAGCTCTTTGTACAAAAGGCCAAGAGATTTAAGTTCCGAATGAGCTCCGACTTCAAACGGATCCCGATTTTCATAAAAACTCTTGAGCCGGGGTACGTGTGCAATGAAAAAGCATTATTTACTACTGAGAAAAGGAATAGGGGAGCTCAACAGCGAGTCAAAAAGACAGAGAGAGAGAAGGGGCAATTTCTCGTACTCCCCTGTGCAGAGCAGCGAAATAAAACATGGGCTGAGAAACATGACAGTATGCAGCAGAAGTGAGAGAATACGTCTTTAAGATAACACGATCAGGGAAAGGAAAAGGTTCTCGCAGCTGCTCTGGGTTATTCTTATCTGCGTATGGAGCCAGACTGAAGTGAGGCTCCGGTAAATTGGTCCATCCGAACAGTGAGGCCCACGACTGAAATATATCAATGTTTGATTTTTCAAAAACACTCGAATTGGATGAGACAACTCTTCTAAAATAAGTGAAAAGCAGTGTGTTACACAACATGTTTACATATTTCAAAAATAAAGCTGCGAAATTCAAGAAAAAGACCAGACCATTTTGAAAAGCAAAGAAAAACAACTTTGAATTTGTCAAAAATTGAAGCTTATTTTTGTGTTGCTGTTTTCATAACGAACGCTTCAATGTTATTGGGGTTTTTTTCTTTGCAAAAGTAAAGTTTATACTATATATGATATATTTGAAATGCTTTCATACTGAAAATATCAAAAGATGTGTAACTACTGTTTGGCGCACACTGGCCGGGGGCCTCATTTATAACCGTTGCGTACCCCACTTTGTGCGCATGACACAAACTTTGCCTGGAGAATGTGCAACAAACGTTTTAGAGAGGCACACGTGAGGAGTTGACTTGAAGCCACATTAATGATCCACTTCCTCATTAACATTAAAACCAACAGCGTAATTTGAGTAGTGGGCGGAATATGAGGCAGATCCACATACGCACTTTCAGGTGGAGAGTGATTTATAAAGGTAACATTGTATTCAGGTGCGCATGCGCAGGGTTTTACAAATCTGAATACTTTTTTGCGAACGCCTTTTTGCGGCCTTTGTGCCCGCTTAGACTTTTAGAATGAATCCTACGCACTGGTTTATAAATGAGGCCCCTGGGCAGTGGTATTCTATGTGAAAAGGCTCCAGCGTATCCAGACTGTTTGGAGGGGTCTAAGAGCAGCCCGAGGCAGCAAAATACTGCTGTATTCTGTTGGGAATGCTAACATTTTTAGGTCGGAGTGATGTGTATGATGCTATTGTTGTGCATCCAGGCCATGGCAGGTCAGGAAATCTCCGACCAGAGCACCTGCAGCCTGAGGTTGTCCTGATGCAACTTTACCTCACTATACTGGTCAGTAACTCAGAAAAGCTTGTGATAAGAAATCCGAACATCAACTGTTCCGATCCTACATTTTCACAGTATTAGTCATTGCATTCCAGTGGCGCTCGTCTGGACCACAAAGACAATGAAAACCAATTACCAGCCCTTTTTTGGCTTTTCATGTTTTGTAGTTTTTAATGTTGGAAAGCCATATGATCACCTTCTTGTACAATATAATGGATTCTCTCTTATGAAGCAGCTATGTGTGTATTCTTGTCATGAAGTGCGATGTGAGATAACGGAGCAGACTTGGTGGATGTAATATATTTGCATGGACCAGCAAATAATAGTATAATTTTAATAGTAATACCACTTTGTCCTTTAACATGTGTTTTAGCCTTTAAGCCTAGTACATGGTTATTTTTTAACTCATCTTAACTGTGCTTTAACAGACTAACTTGAATTCCCTTGACTGGCTGACATGTTTGAATATTATCCTGACATTTTCAGGTTAACATCATATTTCAAAGAATTCAGTTTTTTTAATCAGGTTTTGCATTTTTATAAAAAAAATTACCAGCTCCTGAAAAGTATTCTGAAATCTACTGTAATTCTTTTTACATTAATTAAGAGCAATTTTAAAGCACTTTTGGTGGAAACAGTTTTAAGAGATATTTGCTGTAAACTGTACAGTCAGTGCAGGCATCTACCATAAAACACTTTTTCACTTCTTATTTTTTCAAATGCATAATCCTCTAGTCTGTGTGTGAGCTTGCTGCTTTTCCCGAGAAGACCTCATTACGACGTTTCAGGCTGAAGATGCCTCGGAAAAAATTGCAGCGTAGAATAAAGAAAAAAATACGATAGTCTGTATCTTCCCCAGTAATAGTTACCTTTGAACAAACCAGTGCTGAAATCTAATAAGAATTGTATGAGTTGTGTTTGATATCCGCACAAGTCTGACATCAGATGATCCTCTCAAAAGAAGATTTTGATGTCACACATAATTTTGTAATTGAAAAGGATCCTTTTGAGATTATTTTGTTTTACTACTTCCACTTCATCTCTTTTTCTTTTGACTGAACATCCCCCCCCCCCCCCCCCCCCCCCCAAGAAACTGGGTTTGAAAATGGGGCCTTTTAACACATGGGTGTTAAAAATAGAGCAAACAACGTGTTCAGAGTTAAACACATAGATGCACATCTCTTTATGCGTATGGAAGAATCATGTGTTTAACATCTGAAAGTAGAATTCGTAACACAGCTAAACTTTCTTACTTCTTTTTAAGAAAGTTGGACGTGATTGTTTGGAAGTTACAGCGGCTGCTGCGAAGGGAAAATATTGTTCTTGATATTCCTCTTGAGAACGAGACACAAGTGCCGGTGTTGTGAAGTGAGTTGGCAGAACAAAGTAATTTCTACAATAACTTCTTCTGTAAAAACAATGAGTCGCAAAGGAATAAAGAGATCAAGGAATCGCTGAACGTCCCCACCACCCTCTATTATTCCCTTCCTTTTATCTTGTGCTGTTCGCTACTACCTTGTCTTGTCATCCACACTCCACTTTCATCGCCGCCGATCGCTCTTTGCTACACACTGAACATTACTGTACTTGTGTACCTGCCCATGAGGAAACTTCTTAAATGTCCTGCCAAGGCTTGATGATGAAAGAACTTCCCTTTTCAACATAGCAGAATCAAACACTCGACAAAACAACAATGTATACATAGAAAAGCAAGGAATAGGAATGTTGAGCCATCATTGTGAGAGTGACCTTCGGAAGACCTGCTGCAGAACTTATTGTTGAATTTAACTGCGCGACAGAAACGGCACAAACTGCACAGACCGGAGGTGCGATGTGGAAACGAGGGATGACATCACGATGCACATTACAATTCAGATTAACCTTCCTCTGTGAGACGGATTGGTCTGAGGAGACATCACCGAAAATAGGATGGTCTGTGTGATGCTTTTAGACATGACACCTCAAAGTGATGCTTTTATGACAACAGTGGCATCTGGGGAAATAACCGTCCTCTGATGACGTCCTCTCGGATGATGTGTCTATACACAACACGCCGTTGAAGGATGTTGGGGTCTTTGACAAAAAATCCATGATGTGGGAATCTGTGGGCCAAAATAATCGAATAACAAGCCGAACCCTGGATGCTCTCACGTTTTCAATTTACGCTCCAGTCACTTTCTATCCTCCTTAGTTGACATTGACTCATGATGTTGACACACTTAACACTTGCACCTAAATCTTGGCTCAAATTGCTCTATTTAAGCAGGAAAAAACCCTGCAAAGATCCGCTGCCATGGATGACTGACAGCACACATGCACCTACTGAGGGCAAAGTGGAAGTGGAAAGCATCTAAACTAACAATACAGAGATTTAAAAAACAGGCACAATTATGGAACTTTGTTTGATGTTAATAACTATGCCACAGAGGGTCTGCCAAATATCAATATGGACTCCTCCCAGGAACATTTTTAAGACTTTTTAATTCTATTTGTCAACAAGATCTCCAGCATTAGAATGAACACTCCCCCCCCCCCCTCCTGCGCTGGACACCACCGTTTATTTTTAAATTACTGCCTTGGACACAACATCTATAGACACTCTCACAGAGGTGATTAACAAAATGAAGCCTTCATTGTGTATTATTGACGTCCTGCCAGTGAGATTTCTGAAAGAAGTATATGGATCTTATAGCCCTCTCACTATTGAAAGGCTCGGCCCCAGCTTAGTTTGAGTTGTTTTCCGTGTTATTTCATGGTCAACCCACTCTGAAAAAATCCTTTTGGAACCTGAGTCTTAGCTAAATTGTAGACCAATTTCCAAACTGCCCTTTTTTTTTAGAGAAGAGCTGCTGCTGAACAAATGTACTGCTTCTTTCAGAGGAGCAAAGTCTGTGATAGATTCCAGTTACGATTCAAGGCAAATCAAAGGAGAGACGGCACTTCTGAACACGATAAATAATCAGCTGGATGCCATTGATACAGAAAAAAATCTTTACTTTTAGTTATATTAGATCTGTGTGCTGTGTTTGACACTGCGGATCCTTCTTTTTAGTGGAACATCTCCAACACTGGGTTGGCATGTCAAGTCAAAGTGGTTATATTTTTATTTACAAGATATATTTATTTGTGTAGCCTCTAGTAAGTCACGGCCACCCTCTATGAGAATGAGCTGTGGGGTACCTCAGGGGTCGATCTTAGGTTCTCTACATTTCTTTGGGGCATGTAATCTGCAGGCATAATGTGAGATTCCATTCCTGTGCAGTTCAATCTCTCTTTTAAATCAAATGACTCGTATATAATATACTCAATGTGAGCAGCCTTAACCTCAAATGCTAGGTGGCTCAGAATTTCCTGCAGCTAAATATTGATAAGACTAAGGTAGATACAACTGGCCCTGACACGGTCAGTGCTTGTACCTCAAAGCATCTGAGCAATCTGTCCACAAATATCACTTCTCAAATCCTAGTATTATAGAAAGCTATTTAACTGGTTCTTTTCTTAGTATTTTAAATAATAATAATGATGATAGAGATATACACGGATAATTACTTCGATATTTAGGCACATTTACTGAGACTGCTAGTGGCACAAGGCACAGCCATTCAGGTGGCTGTTGCAACTGGTGCATATTCCGCTATTGAACAACACACAACGCGGGCCTATAATAAAAGAAAATAACATTTAAAGATATTACATTTGTAGTTGTCTAAATATCACTGTACTGTTTTATATATTGCGTTGTGTATTTTTAAATATAGTTTTTTTTTGTGTAAGAGTAACTTGATATGTCTTTCTGAAAAAGAAAATAGTTGATTTGTCTTTCTCAGAAGGACGTATAAAGTAAGCCACGTACTACATTCTGAAAGACAAGGTCACTTTTTGTACGGTGTAGTATTAGGAGACCTGATCAAAAGGGCCAGTCTCCTTGGTGAAGGGCAAGTTGTGTGGTGTGTTCACTGCTGATGAGAAAACAACTATGGTTCAATTCAGCGGCTGATGGTGTGGAAATAAATATCCCATCTTGAAAGCTCCTGTGAATGGTTGTTGAACAGAAGACGTGTCAGAAACATGCCTCCGGTTTGATTGTCTGAGGGCTCCTTCTCCTTGCCTGTCTGCCGTCTTTCTCTGTAGCTGTCTGTCTTCCTCAGCATTCTGAAAATTGAAGACTGCAGAAATCATGGCCCACACACTGCTTTGCAAAAATGGCGGCATGACAATGGGGCTGTTAAAACCACTTGGCCGTCCTAATGCTCCTCCTATTGACGTTATTGATTTCCCATTCTGCTAGCACCCCTCCAGTATCCTCTTGGTGATGGTCAGCAAGTCAGCTTAAACACATACCTACACCGGCACACATCCAGCTGCAGTTCACACACACACACACACACACACACACACACACACACACACACACACGCGTACGCCCAGGACTAAAATAGCTCCATGTTCAACACTGACCAAAAGTCGAGGGAAGCTACCAGACAGCACAACAAGTATCTCGTCTTTTAGCCGTCTGCTCGACCTCTTTTCTACTTCACTTATTGTCCCATTGCAGCCAGAGGCTATGACCTTGTGTAATGTCCTCCGCCTAACTGGCCACTCAGACACGTCTCCCCGCCTAATGAGAGAATGTCACTTGTTAGCCAGCACCACTAGCTCCAGCCCCCCGTCTTTAAATCCACCCGAGGTAGCATGTCCTCCCCTGTGTTGTTACACTGACAAATGGGACAAAAAGAAGACGCTCATGACTGCATCAGTTACATGAAAATGGTCAAACACAGATGTCAAACGTATTCCTGAGGTCACTGTGGATTCCACTGCGTCCGTGTCAAAGACGCTGGGATATGCCCTCTGTGAGACCTCAAAACAAGGAACAAGGCTGGTGATGTTTATGTGCAACAAAAAGGAACATAGCAATTTTAATCAGATACAAATATTGACCAGGGTTAGAGAAAATAATATTGAGTGGCAAGAGCTTTTGAAGCTATAACACGATGTACAAGGATGTTTACAAGAAGGGGGGAAAGAGATTGAAAGATCTATCGGATGGATTTTAAGGCTGAATTTTAAGACTTTTTTGTTATGATTTACCACAGAGCCCAACCTCTCTGTATTTTTCTATTTGAATTATCATATTTGCAGCATTGAGGCTAAAAGAAAGAGCACACACCATGCCTAATAATATATATATTATCACAGGCACTGCTCAGATTCCATTTAATACTAACTTTATGGCAAATACAATAGTGCTGAAAATAAAAAGGAAAAACCTTAAGATGGCAAAAACAAAAGAAAATATGTTTATTCAGAATGTTGGTGTTAATGTCATGTTGTTAGAATCTGTCAAACTGCTGTAATTATATTTTGGCACATTGAAGACACACACATAGATATCTAGATAATGACAAAATGAAAAAAACCTTTCTGCATTTGGTTGGCTGCCTTGATTTCCATCCCTCTGACTGACAATGCCAATCGCTTACTGTTATCACCGCGCTCATTAGCACATTACTTTTGTCTGAACTGGCACTTGGAAAAATTTATATGAGAATAAGAAGCATGCTGAGCACAGGCCTGACTAATAGCAGCCTGCCAACATCTAAAAGTCAATCTGCCCATCACTGCAGTCATACTTCAGCACACTGGAAGGAAAGCAGCGGAAAGCAGCGGAAAGCAGACACAGGTGCTGCTTCAGCGACAAAGTGTCAACTCACCGGAGAAAGCTCCCTGATATTAGAATAAATCTTAGTCACTGGGCCATTATCCTCAAATGTGATGACGACAAACCTGGGAGTCTGTTTTTCTTAAAAGCACAGGCCACAATTTCTTCAGCCAATTCGAGAGGAAGAAAAAGCAGCACTCTGACCTTGCCGTTACTACCGCTCATCGACCCGTCCAAATGGAATCACTGTTCGGCGGGAACAGCTCCACAAGTGGCTGTTGCTCCTGAGGCCAGCACATTATATAGAAGATGATAGATGTATTGAAAGAGGTCTTTCAGACTTTCCTGCCTAGTCGACCATGTTCTAATGGAGTGCACACACTCATGCCTTAAGAATCTATACAACTACGCAGTCATAAAAAGGGTAAGTGATCGCCACGGCTTGGATAGTTCTGCATACTTTTGTGTGCGTGTAAAAAGCTGCATTCGGTATATGACCAAGTCAATTTGTATTAAAAAAAAAAATGTATCGCTGCTGAAGAAATATTTCATGCATGTGTGAAAAAGCGTTTGTGGCTGCAGGTACAGTTTGATTAAAATTCATATTTTCAACAGCCGGTTCCACGAAGACTGAGGGATGGACGCACACATTTCTTATCCGCACATGACACAGAAATTAGCCAGCACCACTAGCTCCAGCCCCCGTCTTTAAATCCACCCGAGGTAGCATGTCCTCCCCTGTGTTGTTACACTGACAAATGGGACAAAAACAAGACGCTCATGACTGCATCAGTTACGTGAAAATGGTCAAACACAGATGTCAACCGTATTCCCCCCCCACCCCTTACCTAAATCCTTTCAGGCATCTTTAACTGCTTTAACCGATATGGTCCTGAAAACTTGACAGGGAGGCTTGTTGCTACTTGACAGGTAGTTTGATCCAATAATTGCAGTAATGCACAGACTCTAATGTTCCCTTTTCCTCTTTCACATACACACACCAGAGAGAAAGTCAAGGTCAAGACGTGCTTTCCTCATACGGCACCAAGCTGCGAGAACTTAGGAGAACTGCTCAGCAATGAACCATTTGCATGGACAAAGTGTTCAACAAGAAAAGTCACATAACTTGCTACAGTTATATAAAGCAGTGAATTATTCAATGCCAATTTGTTCTCAAGGCTGTCAGAATTTTTTTTGAAATGGAGAATTCGACTTAATGAAGATGTCACTTGCATGAAACTAAAGACGAGAGGGAACAAAAGTGTTTTTCGTTAGATCACCGGATTTCACACATTCATTGTGTTGCATGGTTGTTGTTTTTTTGTTTCTCTCCCTCCAGTGCAGCACTGAAAAATGGCTGTGTCCCAGGAGAGGTGACCTGCTTATGTAGTGTGTTTCCCCTTTAACCTCGCTGTAAGCCATTCTCACCTGTCAGATCACTGCCTGCTTGTATGTGTGTGACTGTGGAGCTGTGTGTGTGTGTGTGCGTGTGTATGCCAGTGTGTGTCTGTGTGTGGGTTGTGTGCACATATGGGATTTTTTTCCATACAAAAGGAAAAACCCTTGTCAACAGCCTAAAGCCATTCAAATGATGCTTCAAATTTGTCATCTTTCTATATGCTTCTCTATCTCTCTCTTTCACACACACACACACACACACACACTCCATACACAGTATTTGAGGTGTGTGTGTGTGTGTGTGTGTGTGTGTGTGTGTGTGTGTGTGCGTGTGAGGGCTCATGTGTTCATACATCAACCTCAATGTTATTTACAGTCCAGCAGTTTCAATGAGGGACAAAATGGTCTTTATCTTCTACAGTTATAGCCCAGGTGCAGTTTAGAGGATCCATTAAGAACAGCAACTCCCCTATGTCCTGATATATCCATTTACCCTTACACTTTTGTTTTAGGTCGGCGTAATTATCTCTGTAATATATATTTATCATAGCGGGACACTATTTGAGGTTACGTTAGGACAGATATTATTCATGGGAATTATTTTCTTATAATTAAATGGTGTTTAGCATAAGATAAACACTGGAGGTCATGCTATTTGTCACTATGCAACCAATTATGAATTAAATATGTGAGATGTTTTGTTGGCTCTAATTAAAAAGTTTGAGATATAGCAGAAAACCTGGGGGAAGTAGTTCCAGGTGAGCTACAGGTGAAATTGGTCTCCCAGAAGGTTGATAGTTCAATTCCCGGCTTCTCCAGTCCTTAGGCACTAAGCCCGATAATTGCCCCCGATGGCTGTTCCACCAGTATGTGAATTATGGCTGAAAAAGCATGGCGTATATATTTCCCGCTATATGAATGCGTGTCCAAATGGGTGAATGTGACGAGTCGATAAGACTAGAAAAACGCTATATGAATGCAGTCCATTTACCATTTACTATTTGTGCTGATGGTGAAATGGAGCTCTTCAGCCTGGACTCAATGTGCACTTAAAAGGGCTTTTATTGAAACCTGTGGCAGTTTGTGGGTCGACAATGCATAAAGAGCCAAGACCCAAATCATTTTAATGTGTCATAGCCACTTCGTTGAGGTCCAGGCAGCAAAAGGTTGTGTAGGCGACAAACCCTACTAATGTCCTCTATATGGAAACACACTGTTTGAGAGTAATAGGCCTAACTTCACAAGAAACACAAAGTGTCTCACGCCAACAAATATCTGTGCATGTCATCTCCAGTATGTTTGAGTGGTTAAGTTGCTAAAATGGCTGGATAAGCGTTGTCTGAGATATTCTGACAGTGTTTACATCAACCTTCAGACTCACTTGGCTGCGTAAAGGACACACTACTCCCAGTGTTGGCAGGGGACATTGATATTGGTCAAACAGGATTTGCTGCAGAATCTAAATGGGCTTACACTTAACTCCTGTTTATTACATAACAGCATATAAGTAATGTATCTATTTTTGTGTTGTTTGAGGACTGAACATAAAATATATTAAAGATTAGTTGCTTTAAAGTGTTAGCACTTGGTTAAAGTAAAACTGAGTTAAATTATTTGCTTCTTTGAGGTGGGTTGTTGTTTTAAAGTAGAGGTGAAAGAAATATCATGACAGCAAAAATATTATTTTTGCGATAACATAAAATAATTCAGAATAGACTAATATGTCCTTGAGCTACAGCTTTCGGCCGCATGGTCACAATCAGAGTGAAGCATCACAGTGAATATCAAGAAAAGGTTCATACGGAATGTTGTGCGTTCCATGAGAAATGGAAAAACACTAAAGTCAGTGAGCCTAGTTTGCGTGGACGTGCATACAGCGAGCTACAAGCTAAGCTAATATGAAATATAGGAAGGATTTTGTCTCCACTACAGAGCTGCTGGAACTGGACAAAGTCCCATTCTGCCAAAGTCAGTTTGTCTTAAAGAAAAATACGGATAGGGGACAAGAAAATGAAAAACACTGAACGGAAGAAATCTCCAGGTATATATAGATATATATGAGTTATGTTTATTGTATAGCGTATTGCACAAATATGAAATCACTAAATGCTTCATGTTAATACAAAGATAACCTGTTAAATAACAATATTAAAAACACCATAGGCTAAAATCACAAGCAATCATTCAAACAATGAGAGGGACATAAAAAGGTACGAATTATGATCTATGATATATGTGTTTGTATATTATATAGTTTGACCTGCATAAGTGTGAGAAACATTGAAATGGCCTTTGATTGGACGGGTTCCCCATCCCTGCTTTAAATACTGACAGCATAACTAACATGGTCTGTTTATTGACAATGCATTTATTATTTTTGAATACAAATGAAGAGGAACAAACAGCATTTCAGTTGGTCACTAAATCCTCTGGAATCCAACTGCGTAAATATTATGTGTGTAAATAACTGATAATTGCATTTTTGAGAAAAAACCTTGGTTGCCAGTATTTACCAGAAGAAGGAGTGAAGCTGAGTCTGCAATATTCAACGGAGAGGCATTTATAAAAATCTAAGCAGTTGCATGAATTTAAAGGTCACTGCACATTTCGAGTAAAATTGCAATAATCTCTTGAAATGAGAAACTCACGAGCCTCTTTAAAAACATTACAAGGGGAAAGGAAGAGGGACAGTGTTTTTGTTTTGTTCTCAGCTGTGTGAGAGTTAATTAGCTAAATGTATCCGCACCATTCCCTTGAATATGTCATGCATTTGGAAATATTTTTATTTTCATTTTTGGGGTCGTTATTTTTGCTCACAGGCTGGAACTAAGTGTGTGTTCTTTTCACCTTGAGGCCGCCACTTGAAAACACTAGAGGACCGGGCGCTGAGGGTTACGCAGTTGTCAAAACACACTATGTATTTAGACACCAGTAAACACTGCAGACGTTTTTTTTGTGGTCATTTGTCAAAAGAATAACATCCAACGGCAAAAACCCTCTCAAGTGTATGCAAATGAACCACATGAGAATAAGGCAAGTGTTTATATCTTGAAGTCAGCTGGATGCGAAACCAGCGAACGCACATTCATGCACAGTGACAAACACACTGTAACACACTGAGATGCGCGTTCGCAAATTATCTCACACCCGTGGTGATTTTAAAGAATTGGCGTGCTGTTCCTTTTGTCAGTCTGCCACCGTAAACTCGATCATCATGTCATTAGGCCTTTTTAGACGAGCTGTTTCAGAAACAGAAGCCTATTCCCTTGCTCTCAGGGAAAAGACCCCCACCCTCTTTGCCTTCCCTGCTTTGTGTTGCCGGTTCAAGTCCAAGTCTCTCCCGCATCTTTCTTTTCAGGCTCGGCCAAGAGAGATTTTCGAAAACAGTGTGCAGAAGTGTTCTGTTATCTTTGCGGGGTCTGAAGATGCGTAATTTTCTCACGAGGGTCCCCCGTGATAGCTCTTTGCTTTGAGGAGCTATTAATGCCCTCTCTTACTCAGTGGTTTGTCAAATGCACTAATCTAAAGCTTGGCAACGGAAGGGGAAGAGGTAGGGGAGAGATGCTGGAGAAAACAATGCACTCTTTCTAACTGATAATACTTGCAGAAGCAGAGATTTGAGCACCTGGCCACCACCACTGCAATCCTTGCCGCCTTGTTCGGTCCGTCTGCACACTGACCTCTCCACAACAAAGCCAAAATTGCTCGAAAATTACTTTCCCTGGTTCTCCTTGAGATAATTCCTCCCTCATCATGGCAATTTCACAGGTGGAATTGTGAACGGTCCATATCAAACATTACCCGGATCTGCTTGAAAAAGAGCCACGTTTCTTTCAAACCTTGATTGGCGCACTGATTGCTTTTACATTTCCCTTTTTCCTCGGGCCTTTTGTGTTGCAGTGTCTGCAGCACGCGTGCACAGAGAGCCTGTCAACACCGAGAGAAAAGTTTAAATTAAAGGCACTTTTTTTTTTGGCTGTGTCTCGTTGAAACTTTGTAAACTGCAGCATGTTCAATAAAGCATATTTATTAGAAGCAACATAGCTAATGCAGTGACAAGCTCAATGAGGTGACACTGCAGAATTGATGAAACATTGAGTGCCTCTGGCGATCTTCCCAAGAAAATGTCTCGGAGAGTGCATGCTAAAAAGCTCACACATTTGCCAAGACAGGACGGACGAAAAAAGGACAAGTTCCCTGGACGAATCAAGTCCTTACTGCCTGGTGAATACAAAGCATTGACAAACTGTTACAGACTTATTAAAAACTAATAATAATACGTTTTAAAGGAGAATTATTGGAGTTCAGAGTTAGACTTTGCATCCTCTAATGTTCAGGAAACGCTCCTGTCTCTTTAAGACCCCCCTCCAGATAAAGCTTGGGATGCCCTGATTGGCCGCTCGCCCACTCTGTTGTGTTTGGTCAAGAGCTTGCAGAACGTGTAGGGACTGTCGGCCTCTGCTCTCGCTTGCCCGCTCTAGGGGGCATACCGAACTAGCTGCAAGGTATGTTTTGTGAAAAATTGCTATCTGGGATATCGTAACGTTATGATAAACCAAAAATCAGCCGGAGTACTGACGACCTGTTTCAGGAGCAGTGTTTTTCTGTGGGAGAGAGGAACTCCTGTGCCGCAGCCTCTTCACACACACACAAAAAAAATATAAAACACGCAAGAGGAAGAGAAACCGAAAAAGCAATTGCTAAATTGTCACTCACTAAATAATTCAGAATTTCACAAGCAACTGCTAACTCCATGCGAACACACCGCATCTGCAGCACCCAATGCGTCTTTGCTATTGATTGCCGTGTCAATTAATGTGGAAACAAGCTAACGATTATCTAATTAGCAAATTCAGGAAATTTGACTTAGATTAGCGATGTTGCGAGATCAAAGAGAATGCTGCACTTTTGCTGAGGAGTTTTCGCGGCGGGAACGGGGGGGGGGGGGGGAAGGCGCTGCCCATGGGATGTGTTGAGTCGAAGGAGATAAACACGCAACCCAAGAACTCTGCATCTCTGTGGGTAATTACAAGAGACTTCAGGGGCTCTTTGTCTCCGGAAAATGAGTTGTACGAAGAAGGCAAATCGGTCTCTGCATTCATTACATTCCATATCAAAAGGAGAATAAATATAGGAATATTAATGCAGTCGCGCCGACTGTTATGCTTTCCACTGATTTTATACAATTACTCAAGGAAAAGCAGACATGGACAAACATGCTGGTAATGACCTGTTACATGGAGGCAGATGATATCAGGGGAGAATTTATCTTAAAGGCATTTGCTGGCAATGTTTTCTTTTTCCATCTCAGTAACAAGAAGAGCAGGGAATTGAGTCAAAGACGTTTGCTTCTCTTATTGAGGTAGTTTGCTTTTGTTTCCCGAAGCCATGGAAGCCCTTTACTGTTCATGATACATGAGATAAAGGTTTCAGAAAACGTTAGACATAAGTTCTGTTCTCTTCACGACAGCCGTGAAGGTTTTCTCAGGTTTACTGTGATATTATATATTATCTATCTCATCCCTAATGTTGGTTTGTGAAAAGCAATCAGTCCCTTGTTGGGTATTTAGTGCTTGGCTCCAATACAGTGTCACCTTTGGGCTCAGGGGCTGAATGGAGCTGTACTGCTAAACCTCCTGCATAGCAATGACACAGAGAGGGCACCAGTGAGGGTTCCCTGATTTCCCTTACAGCATCTTAACATCCCTCTCTGGGAATTTTTGATCCATACAGTATTTTAGCCTTGGAGCATCTCATTGGTTTGTATTATTCATAGACTTCTGCTCCTGTCCTGGTCTGACATTGAGAACTCTGATTCAGACATGAAAGGACGGGTCTACAGGGCTAATCTAAATCCAAATCAAGTTCATGTGAATGTGAATGTACTGTATCTGCCCATTAAATGTTTCAGAGGTTGTTGTGCAATATGATACACTAAGAAACGCGAGTGTTTTACATTAGTGGTCTTCGTGTTTAGAACTTACCAGGAGAGAAAAAGAGACAGCTAGACAGAACGAAAGAAAGAAAGTGTGAGCGAGGGAGACTGATAAAGCAGCTACTGTGTTGACAGCTTTCAAGCAAGAGCCAGTGGAGTAAGAAGAGGGGCCGTTCACTCTCTTCCTCTCACCCCTCGCTCCCTCCTTTCTGATCTGACCCTCACTATAACCCCTCCTCTCCCCACTCCCTCCCCTTTACCTGTGCCTCACATTTCCCAGGGGGCATTAAACTCACTGGCCCTGTTTGATTTAGGCAGGTCGAGTGTCAGTGTTCGCTACAAGCCCATGGTGAACCATGAATAATGGATCTGCCACGGGTCTGAGTCCCCCTGGGACTCCCAGCTGCCCCCTCCCCTCACTCCTGCTGTGACTGGAATAGTCAATGTCTCATTAACAACCAATGATTCATAAAGGCTATCACTGCCAGGGAACAAGAAACAGGAAATGGCAAAGAGAGGTTGTTAATAGGGTGAAGATAATGGGTCCCAGTATATGCATTTTAGTTATATGTTTGTAATTATCAAAACAATCCCATAATGGATCCGTGTGAAGGCCATTAGACACAAGGCTTCATTGAAGGAGGCAAAGAAGAAACTTTCCCTCTCTCTTTTGGTAAACATCTGGATTCCATGCTTCAAACAATAACCACCAGAACAGCTGGTGTGTTTATTTACAAAGTGCATTTCCAAGCATTTTTGATGCAGACTCACTTGATTAAAAAAAAAGTGGTTACAAGAAGCATTTGAAGACTTCCAGCTTCACTGTTATCCAGGTCATGAAACTCAAAGTCCCGCCTCGAGCTTCAAAAGTCCTCGCCGCTTGTTTACATAATCTTTTTTTGCGTTCCTCAAAGTTTTGCAGTTTCCTTAACGAATTTGTGAGAACGCTGAATTTACATGGTATTGTTTAAAAGTCATGATTTATGCTGATGTGACAGTTTCATCCGCACATATCGAGCGTCGGTACCTCTGCGGGACAGAAAGCATCACAGCTGCTTTCTGTCCTGTTGTTCACAGCACGTTTCCTCTTTTTCATCCCCGAGGTGTGATAGGAAACAACTTAAGCGGCTCCATCTCGATGCATCCACGTCTGAATTATAAGTAAGAACTTTGCGAATTTGTCATGCTTTACCACAGCCTGCCAATGTGCACATTTTATATCTAACAGAAAAAAATCGATGTAATTTCCTGATGCTGCATCTCCTCTTACAATGAAATAAGTAAACAAAGCATATTTCCATGCTACTGGTGTTATTACAGCAGCCATCTGGAGTGCGCGCAAACATATCAGCCCGGAGCAAAACAACTTTGGGTTTGAAGAGAGGAGTTTAAAACATATTTGAACTTGTTATATAGATTCTTTCACACTGTGTGAGGTTGACAATGCAAGACTATCAGGCAGATTCCAGCGTCCATGAAACACATTCAAGTAAATGCACCACCTACTTATTATTGACTGACGTGACTCACAACACTTCCTCAAAGATCCAAACTTTCCCGACGGATTATCCTCAAAATCAACAGCATCGATCTTCTCATAGACTGGCATGTTTACTGCGGCGGTTTGAAAACTGTCCTCCGCTGATCTGCCGCAGCTGCAGCGGCCTGCAGGTGACGTTGACTGTTTCACCTTCAACTCCCCTGTCTCCCTTGTTTCCCCCTTGAGTGCCATCTTCAACTCTCATATGTTGAACCACGACCAGAGCGAACCAGCCGGGGCCAGTTTCTCCATCACACAGCTGCTGTTAACTTCCTTTTCCCCCACGGCTGCTAAACGGGGGGGACAGAAATCTATAATTCTAATTTGTCAATACGTGAGATGATTTTAACCACCGGCTGTGGTTGTTATTCTCTTTGATATGCACCTGATTCCAGTTCAGTGTGTGCAAAATAGAAGTTCAGACATACACAGTCCAATGCAAACACACAGACACACACACACACACACACACACACACACACACACACACACACACACACACACACACACACACACACACACACACACACACACACCGAACAGAGCCTATCTGAAGTGTGATCAGTCCATAATTTCCACTACAGACAAACAAAATTACCCCAAGTAACTCTGGGGTTCTGTCCGACTATAGTTGGCGAGCATATTCAAAGGGCTGTGACAGGTGCATGCACAGTTCTCATTCACACTGACAACCCAGTCACTGTGACACCAAAACCTCTCAGACAACACAGAGACCCAGGTGCATACACACACAGACACACACACACACACACACAAACACATGCACAGTGTTTTATTGTTTAGTTTTTTCCGTCGTTCCTCTAAAGCAGACGAATAAACAATCTCGGGCACAAACACATGACAGAGTCGAGAATCCATTACTGAGACTTTATACAAAGCCCGCGATGCCACATAATCCCTCATAAGTATGCCGGTAGGAGGGCAACGACTCATATTGCTGGAACCTGTCTGTCAAATCCCATCCCCACCAGTAGCAGTGCAATGGAGAGCATGGGGGGATAATAGGCAAAAATGATGCCTCTTCACTTGAGAGTTTTCAGCTTGGGAACCATTCAAACAAATCCGCTCTCTTTGAAGTCCATGTAAGTCAGAGTAGGTGGCCAATGCAATTTTGTATTCGGTTGACTCAAGAGGGGGCATCATTTCTAATTCAACGTTTCGAGTGTTGAGACAAAAAAGGCATGGGTTGTTCCTAGGAGGCCGAAAGCCCTGGTAGACAAAACGTCAGTGAGACCCAACTCACATCTCCCAACCATAATGAGTATTTTATAGCTGGTGATACAACGGACACGGTCGAAGAGGAGCCAAAAGCATGAAAGACATAAAATCACATCATGATTTAACAACATATGAAGGAACTGGTATCTGAGACCGTTTTTCCTCAATCACACATGACAACTTAATGCGCTCTTCGGCTTTCAATTACAGTACTTACAGATGCAAAGTCGAATGCTAGGTTGAATCATGATCAGATGTTCTAGCCGCTTAGGAGCATGTGAGGAGATTCATCAGGGGACGGTGGGTTATCTCTGCTCCTATAAACACAGAAGAAATGAAAACAGATCAGCGGGTTGCAGCATCCATTCACAGTGGCTGGTTAATAACCGCCTCACAGATAGTACATCAACGTCACATGTAAACTGGGAGGTTGTGACAGACAGGATGAAAATGGAGGCCAGCACCTCGACTGTTTGTTTACAGTCATTCGGTTGTGGAATGGCGGATTTGTGTTTAAATTGGAAAAGCTGGTCAAGATTGGTCAAGCAGAATGAAAGTTGTTTTATTTTTTCTCTGGATGGCAGTCTTTGTAAACTTGACAGAAGTGACTCTATGCAAAAGCTGGGACAATGCCGAACAATGAGCCGAGACAGGACGGTGGATTCAGAGGGAGATTGCTGGACAGTCTGTATACGGCTGAATTACTAATAGACTTGACGCACAAAGATGTAAACACAAACGCGGCAGCTAATGGACTGGAGGGCTGGATTGTAATCTCACCTTCCGCCTCCTGCCTCCACAGTATCCCAACTGGCTGGATAAACAAACCGAGAAAGGGACTCGCGAGGTGTAAAATTAGCTGCCGCGAGATTGTGGCCCGCCGCTAAACTATGACCTGTCGTGAGAAATGAAGCCCAGACAGTTTATGCTTTCGGGGCCAAATGTCCTTATCGATACCGGCTAAAGGAGCTCCGGGCGTAATTGTCAGCTTTATCAGTTCTATTACAGGCCTTCTACAGCCATCAACCTCGGGCAATAAATAAACACAGGTACTGCAGAGGCTCAGTACAATACCCCATCTCACTTGATATATCTCTAATAAACAGAGCATCCCTCACAAAAAGAGGATTATGCTATCTATTCCCACGTCTTCTAGGGAGCAACGTCTCCCATATCAAAGCAATTACCCCTGGAGCCTGATACATGCCACTGTCAAAATCATCATTTATACCTCTAGAGGTTCGAGGTGAATTTCACTGTTTGTTATAAATGATAAGTATTCACATGTATTTTCATTTAAAAAAGGGTCATGTGGAGTTAGTGTAATTTTCTTTCCTGAAACAGCAGCGATTTGCTTCCCCACTGTACGTGATGTTATTGCTTCAAACACCGCAACACAAAAAAAGATGTAGACACCTCAGAGAGCAACATGCGAGGGATCTCTCTCTCTATGAGATCTAGATTATTATTAAATTACAATATTTAAAACATTGATTAGAAGCAACAGTTTTGAGCGTAAGGGAAAGTTGTGTCAACGTTTAAAGTATTTATACATAAGAAAATATCTGAGAGAGCTGAAGGGAGCAGCAATGACATTTGAAATGGAGGAGTTACTGTCAGTAATGGTAGAATATGTGAGGAGACATATTGTTCATCAAGTAGTCTTCTTGTAATCATGATCAGCTGCCATCACCATCACGATCCCCCACCACAACAGCTAGTTTCATCAACCATATAACCAAGGGGATTTTGACACTGCTCAAACCAACTAGAGGAGAGCGTGGGCAGTGGTCGACTGCTCTCTTATTCCTGTTGGCTCTGGCTGCTGTCTCTGATTTATCTTTGACTGAGCTGAGCTAACAGCTGGTTGAAGGCTGCAGCCAACTGCTGTCTAGCTGGTGGCCGGTTACTCGACAGGCTTCCTGACATGAGGAGCTGAGGCTGATAAATAAAAACTTGTGTTTAGTTTCAGACCGTCTGTGATGAAGTTTCTCTCAAACTAAGCACTGAGTTTTGTTAATTTAAGTATTCTTTTTTTTTTATGTCGTTAACATGGTTGATAAGTTAGCCTAATACTCGCAGTTTATTTTAGCCGGTTCACAAAATGTCATGCAAAATAAATCAACAGTTCACAGCAACATTACCTCTGCATATTTGATATGACGATGCTCTATTTATTTATATATTTTTCACACAAATATTATTCTAAAACAAATAGCCACAAAACCACAGTTACTTTTTTTGTATCACAGTTAATGAATAATTTGACTTGAGCAGGAGAATTGTATTTCTTTGTTAATATGTGAATATTTGCTGGCAACATAAGTATTTATTTACTTTACAACAATGATGTGTGAAATTTGTGGATGCCAATATTTTTTGTGCATTGCAATTTGTAGACTGGATTTTATGTTGACTTACTGCAATGTTATTATTATTATTTTTTTTGCATTTGCTCAGAAGCCTCGAAAAGGTTTAGTTTTACTTTGAGTTTTTGTGCACAGGTGAATTCTGTTCCGGACCCTTTTTCTGATGCGACAAAAGAAAAAGTATTTCGGAGGACGAACCTATTTTGACATTGAGTGTCATTGCAGGAGCGAATTGTGAGGTACAGAGTAAAACGCTTAGAAACCGAGAGCAAAGTGATTGAAAGAAGAGGAGATGATGAAGTGAAGAGGACCACAGCGGCGATTAATATCATTTGCCGGTAAATCCAGGTTTCGTTGGTTTTTCCAATCATAGCTGAAGCTCGGAGCCAAAGCGACGCTGCGAACTGGGACGCCTTCGCAATCCCCGAGCTCAGAAGTATTGTTATGTCTCTTGGGTTTTATCTTACAAAGCCCATTATGCTGCAGAAACAAAGAGGAGGCACAGGCTCAGAACTGCAGTAACTCCAGTATGTGCGCACGTGGATACACACACAACACACACCGCCACATGCACACGTAGCGGTTTTAATCTTCGCAAAGATATGTATTATCAGTACAAATCCCGGCGTGTCCCCGGATTACTGATATGTGAGCATGCAGCTGTGCACCATTAAAAACAGATGTGACATTTTCATACCATAAATTCTCCGAGACAGATGATGTGAGTAGCGCAAATTCAGCAATGTGTAAACAATACATAAAAAACACACACCAGACACTTGCACTACATAACCCGGTGAAGCTTGTAATTTCTCGTTGGGTGTTCAGTGAATTAAGCTGGTGCAGTCATAATCACTGGTGCTGTCAGAGGCATATGTACTTGCTAACTCAGACGAGAGCCCCGGCCTCCCAAACTTCTGTTAAATGAGCACTCATGTTGCAATACAGATGCACGCACTGTGCACACGACTGCAGATTGTACTTCTGCTCCGCAATTAAGATTTAACTGCCAGGTTTTCCAAGCACCGCGGCGGCAGGAGTGTGTCTGATACTCGACGGAGCTGGAGCTGGACCACCATTCAGTTCAAGAGGCCAATACACCGATTATAATTATTTTAATTTGTTTGTATTATTGTCCTCATTATTATTATAGTATTATTATTATTATCATCATTATTATCACTAACATTCTTATCATCACCATCATCATCATAATCATTATTACTATTACTATTACTATTATTATTATTATTATTATTATTTGTATTATTATTATTATTATTATTATTATTATTTTTATTATTATTATTATTATGATACTGTTGGCTTTAATGTATCTGGTGTCTCCAAATCACCTCTAATATATAAACCGAGTGAGATGCCGAGCGCTGCATATGGAGCACTAAAGACTACTGAGGCTGTGTTATGAGGGAATACATCCCTGCTCAAAATGACACAACCGCGGCGGCTGTTCAAAGATGTTTCAAAATCCGACTCCAGTGAATCTTCATCTAAAAGCCCAACTTATCTATGTTTTAGAGTCTAGTCAACATTTCTGTGTGAAAACAGCCTCGGCCCACTGGAGAGGGGGAACTTTCCCGAGCCATCTTGGCAGATCTGCTTTGTAACCTTACAAACTTTGTTGGCTGAGCCCCTGAGAGATTTAAGGGGGTTTTGCAGAATTGCAAATCTGGGAGAGGACATACCCTTGAGGCTGTCATGCAGTACATGATCCAATCTGATACAGATATTGGTTGGGTTTTTTTTGGTCTATAACACCTGTTTGTTTTTATAGCTTCGACGAATCAAAGTGCTGTTTCACGGTTTGGGTGACTGTGACCTTGACGCTCACGTCGTCTTCAAGATTTTTCATTATTATTATTTTTTTCCACGGGTTTAAAGTTGCACAGCTACACAGAGCAGTCAACCTGCGATCACGTCACCTCTCATTATGATGACAAAACACACAATTTAGTCTTCATCGTGATAATATTTCAATATTATTATTCTAGTATTATTATTTGCAGGTTTGTAAAAAATAGAAACTTAAAAATGAAACATCGGATGAGGCAGAACTAGCTGCTCTGGTGGGAATGGATTGAGCTCCTCCGGTGTTGTAGCCACACTAGGAATTGAAATGTTCTTCCATTGAAAATTGTCTGCTTTGCATAGTTTCTGAATACAGCAGGAAGTCGTAAAACGAGCATTAATGGGGGAGATTAGGAATATATTAAACAGTTTAACAAACCCACACAAAAACACACGTGCTCCATTTTTTCTCAAGTGACATGACATAATTACGTTTTTTTGAATGTTGGCAATTTGTGGAATTTCCTCCGAGGTGACACGATGAAGTGAATAGACGTTCATTTTATTTACGTCCTCAGTGTGGTCGGTGATAAACACAACATGTGGCAGAATGACACAGCAGCTGGAACTACTGCAGCATCTCCTCCTACAAGAAGACGGGATGGGTTTGGCAGTTTGCTCGCAGATGTTTTTAACTGTAGACAGTAGACATCCGAACATAAATAAAAAGTTTTAAAAAAGAGAAGTAAGCAGTTACAGCAGGGCACATTATCTTTTGAATCTATTGATTGGGCTTGCATATATTTGACAAAATATGTCAGTGTCTGTAAAATGATAGATGATGGTAGAATATGACCAATATATTTGGTTGCACCCTGAATAATGGAAAAAATACAGAATCTGGCCAAATCCAAACCTTCCTCAGACACAGATTTGGCTTGGTTTACACATATATATATATATATTTTTTTTTATAAGCACTAATACAGTTACTCAGATTCTGAAGTGGTTGCTATAGTTACAGTTCTAGACCAATGATAATTTCAAATTAATGATATTGGCATTAAATTGCCGTGTGTGCAGAGTTTTTTTTTTTCTTGAGAGCCTGTACACACATAAAGCAGGTCTGACTTTCAACGTTTTTTAGTATGGAAAGTAAGAAATAGGAGGCGACCTGCAGTGGTTGAATGGAAGAACCAATTATGGGCCACACGCTCTCGCCAGGGTTTAAATTGGACAGTGGAATAAACGTTAATATGTCATCACTGTGACTCAACATGGCACCTCAGTGGTCATTAAGCAGACAAATGACGGTCCGGGCTCAGCAGAGCTGGAAGTGTTGCATGTTGTTGCAGGAGACCAAAAGAACGGAGAGAAAAGCAGCAGAGGCATCCTGTGTCCATCCATTTTCTAAAGAGGGTACACCGTCCAGGGTTTGTGGTGCTGGAGCGAAACCCAGGATGCATTAGTGCATTCACATGGAGAGAATATGCACAGAAAAGATAAAAGGCTTAATGAAACTCATCCTGATGTTCTAACATGTGAGGCACTGGAAAGTGCAGAGAGAAACAAAGAGGGGAGAGAGGCACCACAGCAGGACATTTACAAAGCAACTCTGAGATGAGATGGAGAGTGATTTAGAGAACGAACTCAAAGACAGGCAGGAGACAAGGAAAAGGTCATCTCACACTGATCCGCCAACAGCATTAAAACATGTGGTTGATCAGTGTATGATCCTAAGAAGAAAAAAAAATCAAACATTTCAAATGCTGTTTGTGAATGTTTCCCTCGACGGTCCCCCCCGTGTACGGAGGCTCGAGACGTCCTGGAGCTGCCGCAGGTTCGTTCCCCCCGACCTGGCACTTTGCTGCACGTCTCCCCCACTCACTGTCCCATCGATAAAAGAGGCTTAATGCCCAAAACCTGACCCAAATGCACAATGCTCCACATCACGCATCATTTTCCATTAATTCAATTCAATTAAATTTTGGTGACATTTCAGCCAGCCCGTGTTATTCCGATTTTAAGAGTCCCTCTGGACACCAGACATTCACAGCACACTTAGACCACTGAGACGCCGCTGAATAAGTGACGCTTGAGTCTTATGCAAGTTTCTTATTGTCTGCTTCCAAGGGAGCCGTGAGGATTATTTTTTAAAGTTTCATGACTTCCTAACAATACAGATTATTATGCCCTCGTGGGTCCATGTCTGGGGCTTACTGTAAAATTATGTTCCATTATGAGGTTATTGAGGAGATTACGTTTTTTTTCCTATTGAAAAGAAAAATGAGCTATAGCATTAGGAGCAATTTGTCTGGGTTGTCGCGCTGAAGGCTCAGTTGTCCAGGACAGACAGGTCAATAGATGGATGCCTGAGCGTAATCTGTGATGCTGGGTGATCACTCAAGCAGCCTGATCGCACTGGATGTTGCTGTCATCAGAGAGAAGCCTGAGGGGTAACACCAGACACCAAGAGATCAATAAATAATTATTCAAAGGCATTATATTGATGACCTTTGAGATTTATCTGCATGTTTATGCCTTTTAAAAGGCAGTAAATAGTATTTGTTTGAAGCAAAGTAAGTTTAGAGTTGAAACTAGCCGGCCAGTGCATGTTTGAGCTTCACATTTTTCACCCGAGTACGAACTGTTTTCACGAGGGAAGAAACTTTTGAATCTTTCAGTATGGAGGCAAGTTGTATTACTCTGAATGTGTATGATGTCTCAGAGTGTATCCGTGTGCACGCTCAGGCACTTATCTATGTGTGTGTGTGTGTGTGTGTGGCTGACTCTCTGTGTGTGTGTACGTGTTTGCGTTTCTCTTTTCTGAACGTGTGTAAACATGCTTTACCCAGCGAAAGCTAATACCATTAGTAAGACTGTACATCTAACCCCACGAGAGTGTGTTCTCAATACATAATTCAGCAAACACATAAAAACTTAAGAATTTGGATCCTTTTTGGTGTTTGTGTGTGTGCTAGTGGGTGGCAGCGAGAGGGAAGAGCATCAAGCAGGATTTCATAAAGAACATCGTACCAATGCACTCCTCTAAACTACCATCCGGCCATTCCCCACAGAGGAAAATTCAACTGCACAATCAAACTTTTTGTATCACAATATACTTCATATACATTCTCTGCAACAGCTCAATATCACTTTAACCACAATTATTAAAGCATATCTTTTCCATTTTTCCCCCCAGCAAGGTGCCAACAGCATCACATTGGAAAAACAACTTAGTTCCAGGCCCAACGAGTCCCTGAAAGGGCGGTAATAAGAGTTATTACTTTGTCCGGAGGAAGTGATATCCATGCAGGCTGGAGACACGTTTCTCCAAGCTGCCATTTACCACACACACCTGCTGTTCCCTGTCCGTTCAGATGCAAGGTAAATGCTATCGATTACCACAGAGAAGGGGTTAGACTTCAACGCCATGCAAATGCTTATTTGTTACCAGTGCTACTGATGACCTAAAAGCTGCAAAGCAGAAAGGAGGCAAGATGTCCGACCGCAGTCCGTGAAACAAGAAACGTTGCTTGGGGGAAAATAAATATTCTACTGTACCTGAAAGTATAAAATACTCCCTGTAACACTGAAGGGAACCATATTAATCTCATATTCAGGTTCGGAATTTGAATTACTTGAAAACTTTTGCATTGTCTAATGTTCAGAAACACTTTCCTCATACATATTGCTGCAGCTCCTCTTTTCAGGCTCTCACTGAAACACTTTAAGATCTGCTCTGATTGGCCAGCTTGCCCCCTCCTCTCTGATGGTCAACCACTTCTAGTGCACACAGGAGATTTCAGCCTCCGTACTTGCTTCACGTGGCTTTGTTCGAGGCTAGGCTAGCATGCATTAGGCAAATGTGGGGCATTGACAGTATCTGCAGGTCTACTGAAGAGGGGTTTCAGGAGCAGTGTGGGGGGGTTGACAAGCTCCTTTCACCGTGGACTTTGGGCCTTTTCACCTTGCAGATCTTATACATAAAAAAGAAAACCTATAAATAGAAAAAGCATGGAAATAGAAAATGAAAAAGCATATTTCTATTTTAACATAACTGATAAATCTTGTTTTATTGCCACTTATTGGAGTTAATAGATAATGTGCCTTTTGACAAAAGATGCAGAATAAATATTAATGACTTTGCATAGAGCGATTCAACAGCCACAGGATAAAACTCCGGCCAGAGAGAAGAGAAGAGAAGAGAAGAGAAGAGAAGAGAAGAGAAGAGAAGAGAAGAGAAGAGAAGAGAAGAGAAGAGAAGAGAAGAGAAGAGAAGAGAAGAGAAGAGAAGAGAAGAGAAGAGAAGAGAAGAGAAAGCGAAAGAGAGACAGACCAAGACCAGGACAAAGAAAAGTAGCCAAAGCCTGTATTTGCCTTTTGCAGGAGCCAACTGTCTGATGCTGGATTGTTTCGCTGGACATCGAATGAAGAGCTTTGGAAGATAATTCTGACATATACACAAATCGTTTATCGATGTCTCGTCATGCATCCGTTGTCTTATTCACTTAATCCTGCTCTGGGTCACACGGTGCTGGAACCGGTCCCAGCGTAGATTGTGCAGAAGGCAGGAAGGAAAATACACTTGACAAGTTGCCAGTTCACAGATGGACTCACACAGATAGACGCTCACTTGCTCTCACGTTCACATTTAAGGACGATCTGCAGTCTCCAGTCCACCTATAACATGCGTGAATGGGAACTGTAGCAGGGAACTGGGACAGCTGCAGGAAACCAATGAGTGCGGATCCCTGTTGCTCTAAGCACCAGTTGTAACTACTGAGCCACAGTGATGCTCTTTTGTGACGCATTATATATTCAAACACGGCTTTAAATCTACAGAAAATACTTAATTTACCTCACATTCATTTGTTAAACTACGAACTAGTCTATTTTTCACCACAAAGGTAAAATATCTGGAATTCACGTCTGCCACTTTATCTCCTGACAATTATTTTCGTTTCTTTGACTTACAGAAAAAGATTAAGACATTCGAGAGGCTTGTTTTAATAATCCAGCATTTCATGGTCTAGTTTCCAGGCAAACTAAACGATAGAGAGATTTTCTCTTTCTTTCATGGCGGTACCTGAATCACTCTGCGAGTCTTTGAAGCTGACAGCCCATCATAAATCTCATTTCAGGGACACTCGTTGTCAATGAGCATCTTCAGCCTGGAAAAATGTCACCTTATACTGCCAGGAGATAATCGGAGATGAGACAAGAGCTGAAAAGACACGAGCTCCCCCTGTCAAACAGAATGAAACTCATATTTACTGGCATTACAGTCACTCGCAGAGCGGAGAATAAAATTAACTACTACTGAATGTAGAGTGTTTACTTATTAAAATGACCCCAAAGCCTCCTCTCACACTGGGTCGCATGCATAAATCTGAGAAGAGCAAACAAAACAATATGATAATAACTTATTATTTTTCCCATCACCTCTAATCCTTTGTTCATTTCAATCTCCTCGCGTACAGAAACAAAAGTCCCTTTGTATCAGTACACAAGTGTGTGTGTGTGTGTGTGTGTGTGTGTGTGTGTGTGTGGTGTGTGTGGTGTGTCCTGTGTGTGTGTGTGTGTGTGTGTGTGTGTGTGTGTGTGTGTGTGTGTGTGTGTGTGTGTGTGTGTGTGTGTGTGTGTGTGTGTGTGTGTCCATGTGTGTGTGTGTGTGTCCGTGTGTGTGTGTGTGTGTGTGTCCATGTGTGCGTGAGCATGTAAGGTATGTGTGCTGTGATTCACTGTGTTTGTGTGTCTCGGTGCACATCAAATATTTCAGCTTCAAAATTGTGGATGACTTTCCCTACCTTGGCAGCCTTCATCCCTCCAAAAGCCGACACTGATGCAGAAATACACCAGCGCGTAAGCTCTGCCAGTGGGGCTACGCCAAACTCCGAGGAAGAATCTTTGTGAACCGTGACATCCAGGTGAGGAACTGCCTGTTTACAAGTCAGTTGTTCTTCCCACTCCAGTGCAGGAGGCACAAACCAAGACCCGCCGACTAGCTACAGAAGGCAGACTGACTACCTGGGTCCCATCGGCAGAGATGCCTCCAGGAACTCACGCACATTATGTAGAAAAGACAGAGGAACAAACAGAAAACAAGCACAGTAGGAGAGCTGAGCATGAAGTATCCCTCTTCACCTATCAACGAGGATCAGAGTATCATTAAACAACACCAAAAAAAATCACCTAATATACTGCATGTTCATTCATATGTTACCATCGTAAGAGTGAAGGCAACTAAAATCACTGCTGATGCCTCTGATGTTGTCCAGATCCTGAATGTCCAGACTAAAAAACATGTTGTTATGTTCGTATGCTGTCAACCTAGATATCATTTCTTTTTTTTTAGTTCAATTTCACACTTTAAAATTGACTTCCATATGTCGGCAATTACATTAGTCTGCTGAAAGGCCTCTTCTCCAGACCACTGACTGTCCTTTGATTTGATTTCACTTACTGTACATCTGAATGCATGAATTCAGATTTTGTTTGAACTCTCCCTTCGATATCACTCATTTGGCTTCAAATGGCATGGCTGATTACACATCAACCAGTTCCACTGCATCACAAGGACAGATGAACTCAACAGCTGTCTGCAGCTTGTTATTGTCCATGTTCC
The DNA here is from genome assembly GCA_006182925.3 of Reinhardtius hippoglossoides. Taxonomy (NCBI): domain Eukaryota; kingdom Metazoa; phylum Chordata; class Actinopteri; order Pleuronectiformes; family Pleuronectidae; genus Reinhardtius; species Reinhardtius hippoglossoides. Next base: position 22,116,279 of record CM031672.1, on the reverse strand, counting down.
CCTCTTGCTAATGGTACTGTGTTGTTTTTGTAGCACTGGGAATCGCAGCATCATGGTGCCTAAAACATTTAGAAAATTGGAATCTATCTGTGTGATGCAGATATTTGGTGGAGAAAATAGGAAGAACCTTTGAGCGTCTTTCAAATGTAAATATATAATCATCAAAGCCCTGGTGTGATGCAGCAGACGAGCATTAAAAGAATATGGTGGGCATTTGTAGTGTCGGCATGAATGAACTGTCATGACTCTTATTATACTTCTTTACACTGTGTAGTTTTTTGACACAGAGTAAAATGACTACAAATCCATGTAGTTGTTTTATGTTTTTTTTTTATATATTACATTTAAATTAGTGAATTAAAATGAGCTGGAGCAGCTTGTTATTAGCTTAGTTTAAAGAAGAAGAGTAAAACAGCTCGCCTAGCTAACTATTCCAGGTCAAAGCCCCACCTGCTCCATGTTAAAGGATGGGACATGGGCCAAGCTAAAACAGCAAACTACATGTCCGTTACATTTGTTATACATAGTTCGCATCATAATGTTCAGGTGTTTATTTTGTGTTTGTACATTTTGTTTAAATCATTTTTGTGCAAGATAGCAGGCTTCTTATCCAGGAGGTTTTGGCTTCATTTCTGGGTAGTGGGAGGAAGTAGAGACTATTTTTCCATCTATATATACAGTTTATGGTTCTGTAACTCTTTGTAAACCACAACCACAAATAGGCTAAGCTAAGAGTCGTTCAGCAGGCTATAGCTTCAAATCTAGCACAAAGACCTGATGGTACAAATCACGGTGCTATTTCACAAAACTCATCTTTTTAACTTGAATTACTGTTGATAACCGACGACCGTGATGATGACACTGTAAACTGACAAGTGCTCGCTACCTTCCAACTCAGCCTCTCAGCCGTTTAATCTCCGACACAACAACAACTGCAACAATGGCAGAAAGAGCTCTGTATTCGTAGCCTGTTTCATCCCAAGAAAAAGCATTAAAAAGAACCAGCAGAGTCTCCTCAGAAAAAGCCACACTGTTTGAAAATTGTTTGATCAAAGTGTTGCCGGCAACCCTCTCCTTGAAATCAGGTGCAAACAGGTCTGGAAAATCAACCGTGGAGTCTGTCCACAGCCCTGAGCTCTTCTGTCTCCTCCCACCTGGCGACTCCATCACAGAGCTTAGGAGTGCTTGATGCAGTCGCTGCCCAGAGGGGGTAATGAAGTGACTAAGGGCTGACCATCCCTGACCGGCGACAAGACAGCAGGAGTGAGCAGTGAGGAGTGTGACTGTGAAAATGTGTGAGTGAGAGAGTGAGAGCAGGCATGTGTGTGTGTGTGTGTGTGTGTGTGTGTGTGTGTGTGTGTGTGTGTGTGTGTGTGTGTGTGTGTGTGTGTGTGTGTGTGTGTGTGTGTGTGTGTGTCGTGTGTGTACAGTTTGTGAGATGAACCAGGCACCTACACGGTCAGATCAGTTAGTGGCTAACGTCCCTCTCATGTCGGTCCTAGATCTCATGTTAGCCCCTTGCATCTGTCACCTCTCTTGCCACTATCCTCTGTTCCCTTATCTGTCTCTATTCCCTCTTCCATCTTCGTCTCTCTCTCTCTCTCTCTTCCCTCCCTCTCTCTCCCCTCCTCCTCTCCCTCCTCCTCTCTCTCTCTCTCTCTCTCTCTCCCTCTCTCCCTCTCTCTCTCTCTCCCTCTGTCTATCCAAGCCATCTCTCCGTTAACACTACGTTTATGCTCCAGCTTGGTAAATGGTAATCAATGTCTCACAACGGAGGACTGCTTCATCTAAACGATTTTTCAGGAGGTGTGCGTGTGTGCGTGTGTGTGCGTGTGTGCATGTGTACGTGTGTGTACGTGTGTACCAAGTTTGCTGAGAATGAACCAGGCCCCTAACCACGGGTCCAGATCAGTTAGTTGGCCTAATCGCTCCCCTCTGTCGGCCGTAAAGATCCTCTGGTTTCTCTGCTTTTGTGCAGATGTCTTTGTGAGGACCATTTATACAACCTACAGAGTGAGGACACCCGGGCAAAGTGAGGACATTTTTGGCCGGTACTAACTTTCTGACCCACCTTTAATGGACTGTTTGGGGGTTAAGACTTGATTCCAGGGTTAGAAATAGGTAAAGGATTGGGTTAGGGTTTGGGTTAGGCATTATGCCAATGAGTGTCCTCACTAAGACAGAGGTCCAAACGTGTGTGTGTGTGTGTGTTTGAGTCAAAAAGAAAGACAAAGGGCAAAAAAAATGAGAAACGGTTCAAAGGATAAAACTTTGACTCTTTGTACTGTGGATGTGCATGATCTGTCTGTTAAATGATTAAAAACTGCTAATACTCATTAGTTAAACTATCATTTTGTATTAATGCGCAACGTCGGTCATCTAGTGCAGACGCCGACCTCCCTCCCCGCACTAATGCCTGCATGTTGTGAACAGGGTTGTCAAAATAACACATTAAGTTTGATTAATTAATCACAGTAAATAATGTGTCAAAAAAAGTCAACACAGATTAATCACACTCTGCGATGCCCCCTGAACCCTAAAGGGATTGAAACGATTCTTCAGAGTACGTCATCTACCTGCTTCACGTGTTCTGGTTTGGCAAACTTTTTATTCATTTAAGAAAATTTATCTTTTTGTTCCAGCCTCAGACAAAAACCTAATATTTCCAACAGGAACATCTCACACAGTTTCAGGGCTGAGATACTGGGGAGAAAGGAATGTCATGTAGCGTACATGTGCTGCTGCTGCTGCTTAAACCCTGCAGGGACAGATGCACCGCTGGAATTGCAGCAACACATAACTTACATACGTAATATATGTGATTAATTTAGATAAATTATTCCGAAAGCATGATATTAATTAGATTATATCAATTAATCACTTGATACCCCCAGCTGTAAACCAGCAAGCTGAGAGGTGGGGCAGGTGAGGTCTCATAAAACCAGTGGGGTTTGGCAGTACTTTGATCCAGAAGATAGAAATAATATCTTTATTTTATTCATATTTTGCACACAACACAGCATAGCAATTTTGTAAACCTACTTGGCAATAAACCCTGATTCTGATTTTGAAAAATAAGGTTGTATACAGAGATTTAACTGACATATAACCACACAACCTTGTGTTATTTACATGTTTCGTACAATAACAAAAATGTCATGGAAGTCGCCCACTAGTGCCAAACATTTCACAGGCATTTAAATTATGTTTGGATTCTTGAAGAATATGATTAACGAGTCTAAATTGCTCTTAAAGGTTCAGTGTGTAGAATTTAGTGACATCTACAGGTGAAGTTGCATGTAGCAGTGTTTAGTCTTGGCTACTGTACTAAACATGGCGGCCTCTGTAGAGTGGACCTGCTCGGATGTAAATATAAACTATTTAAATATAAAGGGCCCATTCTAGGGTAAAGAAAACACAACTCGTACAATTTAGATGAAACACACCAGTAAAAACATCACAAGGATTATTGTATATTCAATTTCTGCCGATTGATCCCTTTCACCTAAATATTACACAATGAACCTTTGAATACACTAAACAACATTAACCTTATAGATGAAATCATGCTCATTGTTTACTGTCTTTAAATGTACGTTAAATCAAATGTCTGTAAATTCATCTGTATTAAAATTGTATAAGCAGCTCCAATTATTTATCCGTTCATCCATGGTTTGTGTGTGTGTGTGTGTGTGTGTGTGTGTTTGTTTGTTGAAAAAAACGTGTGAAAATGCCTGCCTGCGAATTGGCACTGACTCCAGAAGCCCACAGTAATGCATTCACTTTTGGTACATAAATCACAATCAGCCCATTCTGCCATCTGGGTTACTGCTACATGGCCCTTGTAATGTACACGCTGGTTAGACCACCAGCTGAATAAATGAGCAGTCCAGGACACAAAGCAGAAACATGTCTGTGATGGACAGTAAGGTGGAAATGTATTCCCACTCATTTTTTTGTTCCTCCTTGCAGAGAGAGAGAAAAGTTTCATATTCTCTATATCAGTCGCAGATATATGTGCACATGGCGTATGTGTATCACTGCAAATGTGTCAATCAGCTGATCTTATAACGTGGCTATGAAGCCTTGTAGCATAATAAAGTGCGAGGGTAGGGAAAGCAGACAAAAGATGGGTTTGGTAAATAAAGAAGTTATTTGAAATAAATGAAACAACAGACATTTAGAGCCTCGGGACGACGGTGCAGACGTGTGACTGGATGTGGTCAAATTGTAGCACGGCACAGATCTTGATCACATCCTAATTTATGTTTAAATAATGACTGAATACTTGTTACCGCAAAAAAAAAACATGACTTCCTTTTTGAAAACATTATTACATGTATCGCAGTGTTTATAAGCATACAAATAAAGAGAAGAACAGTTAATTCTAGGGGGAGACTTCAAATTAATTCTGCCCTCCATTTGCCTCAAGTTCTTGCTGATCTCTACACCGACCAATTTTCATCCTGCGAAAATCAATTTTCCCAACCCAGGGTCATTAAAGGTCACGGTGCTCACCGGAGGTCCTGCCTCTTTGACCGATTCCTGTTCAGATCGGCATCTAATTGGAAAATTAAAGTCATTGATTGGCTATTGGGACGACGAGGCATTTCTCTCACTTTCGCAAACACCAATTAGCTCAGGATGAATCGGAAACTGAGCCATGCCAGCAGTCTCAGCTACACACACACAACACACACACACACCACACACACACACCACACACAGCTACCATATGCTCACACACGTGCACGGACAGGTCAATACGCACGATCAACAAGATCAAGCATCCTACAGGAGTAAACTTGAGCATTTCTAACCTCAGCCAAGGTCACTCAGTAATATCCAAGCTTAAAGTGTACTGTAACCTCCCGGTCACAAATCATATTCTGGTAATATGAAGCCTGCACACACACACACACACACACACACACACACACACACACACACACACACACACACACACACACACACACACACACACACACACACACACACACACACACACACACACACACAGAGACAAGTCGTCCTGTTGCGAATAGGTTGTATTTCATCTGGATTCCACAGAGATGAAGGGTCAGCCGCCCAACAAAACAAATATTGCCGTTGGAATGGAAAGAATTTGATAAACCTCGTAGTTGTGATGTACGTGTGACAGTGCATGTGTCTACGGGGTTATATATACAGGGAAAATAAAAACACAGCCCGATGGAGCTTCCTCTATAATAAGACCAGGAGCCACTATTCGTCTGGCTCATCAATGGCGGTTTCATGAGCCACACAAATGCCAGATGGTATTTGAGTAAATCTAAATGTCACATCGACAAATGATTTGGGTAGCTGAGAGAAATCGTGGGCAACAAAGCACAATGAAAAGGGCTGTGAGGGAGAAGAAACAGAAACTGCTGAGAAATGCACATAATTTGGATCTCGTCCAGCAAAATGTGTTAAAACAAACAGACTCGAAATATCTGTGGATGCTAATTTGATCTGTGAATATCCATCAGATTAAAAATAAAAAAGATAAGAATATTAAATACATGTGATTTAAAACCTACAGTAATCTGTGTTAATGTGAACACGTTCTAAGCAGAGATCGACATAATTTAAAAAAAAAGACACGACGGCTATTTGCACCACATATTCTCTGTAATGACACTTTTAACGGTTTTAAAAAAAAAAATTTAATCTACAACTACTGAATCTGTCAAGGATTATCATCACTAATCCGGATATACACGGAATCCAATGTGGTATTGTTCCCAGATATAAACACAGTAACGGACGGCAGCGTGCTCTTAAGTCTGCATTCAGCCGTTCAGCAGCGTGGCTTCGGAGCACAGTGGCACACGTCCAACTTCCGAAATGCGTCCTGCTGGCGCATCAAGTGGCCGCAGTGCCCGCAGACGCATCCCGCCGTGCAGGAGATGCGTTCGGTCACTTTACACCCTCGTAATTCCATTTAGGAAAGTAGCCGCTGCTGCTGCTGCTGCTGCTATTACACATGTTTATATACACACGTTTACACACGTTGCTACTCTTGATCACACGGAAATTCTTTAAATCTGCAAAGACATGCGTGCGCACACGTGCTGCACAATCACACAGAGGAGAGCTGTGGAAATGTTGCAACAGTCAAAAAAAAAAAGATATGACGCTGTTATAAACGTGCAGCCACAGTGTGTGTGTGTGTGTGTGTCGTGCACGTGTGTGTGTGTGTGTGTGTGACCGGTGTGATACTTCACTGTGAAATGTGTCCTGCAACTAAACGGTTTAACGTCCCCAGCACAACGCGCGTCATCCACCACGCTGCAGTTAATTGTGTTACAAGTGGCAACAAGTTCGCTGGTGGTGCCATGAAAGTGAGGATGAGGAGGGTTCGGCACAAGCAGAACCGTTCCGTCTCCTCGTGCACGTACACGCACGCACAATACTAGCGCACCCCAAAAAAAAAAAAAAAACCTCCGTGTGTGCGTTCATGCAATTTCCCCCTCTAATGCACTACACAGTGAAGTCCCGCGGTGCCGTGTCGCCGGGCAGTGTGCACGTCCGGCGGAGTTGCACGCTCTGAGGCCACGCCGCTGCACGGTGCAACTTTCTCCTTTCATTAAAACAGCCCCCCTCCAAAGTCTTACCTTTCGTTATCCTGCGAGGGAAACCGATGCCTCAGGCGTGACAAGTTGCTGAGGGGGGATGCGGGTAACGCGTGCCCAAGTTGCCGCTTCTCCCCCGGAATGAAATGTATAGGATCCTCGGTGTGATGGAAATCACAGGGACGGAGGCTCCGTGCGCCTCGTCTGCCACCGCGCTGCGCGTCTGGAGGCTCCGTTCCGAGAGGAGCGCATGAGGGAGAGGGGACGGCCAACCCGAGCCGCGTACTCGGCACGGCGCGGAGTGGAAAGCCCCTGGTGGTGATGGAGGGAACCTACAGGGGAGAGAGAGAGAGAGAGAGAGAGAGAGAGAGAGAGAGAGAGAGAGAGAGAGAGAGAGAGAGAGAGAATATGTGTGTGCCTGCATGAAAGAGATGTGTTAATGGACTCTTCACCTAAAGCCTCAGGATTTTGGCATAAAGTCATGAGCACTGTGTATTTGTCCATTACACAAAGATAGTTTATTCATTCTGTATATTCTGACAGAAAAAAGCAACCAAGGGCTGAAATCCATAACTTTCAGAGCTCCAGCGTTTACAGCACGGACCTGGAAGTTGTCTGCTTTGTTTTCTAATTCTATTTCGTTACTCGCCCTCATTCTTCACCTCCTCACCTAATTGAAAAGTCTGTCTAGATTCTCCTCCTCCTTAAATTATGACACAAAAGAGCCCTTTGTGGGTTTCAGCTGAAATCCAGCACCTGCATGAGTGGAAGGAAACAAGAGCTAAAGGAAATGAAGAAACACATTCAGCACAATGGACGAGATTATGGCCGTGCTTGGTATTCAGATGGATTTTCTTTGGACAATCGAGAGGGTGAAAATATCAAGTGCGCCTGCTTCTTTGAAGTGGCTCACCTGCTAATCAGTGTGTGTGTGTGTGTGTGTGTGTGTGTGTGTGTGTGTGTGTGTGTGTGTGTGTGTGTGTGTGTGTGTGTGTGTGTGTGTGTGTGTGTGTGTGTGTGTGTGTGTGTGTGTGTGTGTGTGTGTGTGTGCCTGAGAAATACGTGGGGACAAGATTGTGACAAAGGGAGAGGAGAAGCGATGGAGGGAGGCTTTTTGGCTGCACGTTACCCACAAGCAGCTGGAGTCTCTCCGAGGCTCAGTAAGCAAGGTTGGGAGGGGGGGGGTGGGTCGGGGGTGTTAGGAAGCTGATGTACCAACAAGGATTTTAAAAGCCACTGTTCACAGAGCGCTGAGCTGCTAAGGGGATGAGGGTAGACCCAGCGAGAGAGAGAGAGAGAGAGAGGGAGAGAGAGAGGGTGGAACGGGGGAGTTGCAGAGAAAGTGAGAAAGAAATACTTGGTCTCATTTGAATCCCACATCCAGGGCTTCATGACGGACAGGTAGCAAATCAATAACTTAACATGTGGACCCACAGGCAAACACTGCACGTAGGAACTGTACGACACGAGCAGAGATGGTCCTGTAAGCGTGAACATTATTTTTCATCACCTTGCCACTTAGCAAGCCCCCAGCATAATGTCCGCTGTGTTGATACTGAATCGTCAGTTCTATCCTGTCATCACTGTTTTCCCCTCATTATTGATGCATTTTGGCCTTCTTTGATTTATTCCCCCCCCCCCCCCCGGTTGACGTGATTAATAAGTAAAGTACTGAATTCATTTGACGAACACAGTCAAACAAAAGGTTTTGTCGCGTAATCAACTTTTCAACAGCTCAACCTTTCCGTCGTGCCTCCGTGTACTCGCTGTCCCTGGTCATTTTACATAGCCGCCTCTTGGGGGGGGGAGGGGGGGTGGAAGTGCTGACTAAGGGCACGTTTGTTTAATATTACATTTTCCTTCAGCAGCGAGGTGTTGAAACACTGCCCGTGCCCATCGCTCAAGCCCATAATGGGACCGGAGACCAGCAGCTACAAACATAAATATGTGTGGGAATAGTACTGTAAGACGACCAGCAACAGATCAATACAGGCCAGGGAGAGGGTGGGAAGGAGAGAGAGAGATGAAGGACGGTGGGTAAAAGGTCTTTAGGTTGTAATGGTGGAGTTAGCAGGACACTTATATACTCTCTCGCACATGTGTAAACTGACTGTGAAGGAATCAGTCTAATGTAACTGACGGAATCTGTTCTCTCCCAGTAAAGACACGTTCTCCTGAGATGAGACCAAACTGAAAAATCTCCAAACGTTTCGCACAAAACTGGAAGTAATCTGAAGTTAGAGGATTTCAAAAATACAATTAGTTGAGTTGTTATAAAATGAAGATGAAATATTGCAAAACTCAGGGTTAGGAATGACATTCAATTCAGAACATTTTGGGGCCTTGACCATTAAGCCTGAATAGTTTCAGTTGTTTCCTTACAAAAAATGATGTGTTCAGATGACACATATTGCTTTGATCTACTCACCTGTAATAACTAAGGCTCTGCTTCAAGTTTCCATCATTGCTTACGTAGCATTGATATTGAAAATTTACATTAGAGCCAAATAAAAGCGTCCGAAACCCCGTTGTTGTTGTGATTGCAAGAAGAAACTTTCTGTCTTTCTTTCAATCATTGCTAGAAATATGCATCCGCAGAGGGCAGATAATGAAAACTCTGAATCACGGTTTCACTTGTATTAAAAAGCAATATCAGGCAGAGGTGACCACACCATTAGAACATCTATATATTAAGCTTACTTACCTGAGAAATAAGAAAATAACTTAATTTTAGATACAGAATTAGCATCAATAAGAACAAAAGACTGAAATGAGTAAACAAAACTAAATGCTTACATTTCTCTGTGGATGAAAGGAAGGGAAACATCCTGTTCACTGATGAAGTGGAGTTAGTGAATAATGGCAGTAACAGAAGGAAGGCATCAAATAGGAGAGGGAATAAAGCTGCTGTCTATCGAAGCGGCAGTGAAATGAGCTGGTGGAGATACTCAGAGTGTTACAGCTACAACAAGTTGACAACGTCGTGCCCAAGAAGTAGCACCAGGCTAACCTGTGGTTTGCATCTGGAGGAGTCCAAATTGTCATGGAGGTACTCTGAACATGTATTGGTGGCATTTGAAGCCTGAGAGCGTCGAGCATTCTGCGACATCACAAAAAGCTCTTGGAGACATTGTCAACTCGCACTGGGTCATCAGGTTCTTCAAGTACAAATGTCAAACCACTTAAAGCCAAAGGGGGAACAATTTTAAAGATATTCTTTACAGTTTGAAAAGAGTTATATTTGTGATAAAAAGTATATTTAGACAAATGCAAAATAGGCGTTGTCTCGGACAGTTGTATCATAGCCACCTCTGCACGTGATTCTACCCGTATTCACACTTCCAACACTCATCACCAGCCTATTACTGTGGGTTCCTGTTTGGTTTAATAAAATCTGTATTTAAGCCCAATTCAATTTTACCCACAGTCAGACAATATAAATAACTTGGCATGATTACATGTGTAGAACTGAGAAACTACTTGCTATATTATAACTGTCACAATGTGTCGTAATAGCCGGCAGGTTAAAAAAGAACGTGTGCTGCAGTTTATGGCTCTCTGCCTGCTCATTTCCAAATGGACTGGAGAAAAAAAAAAGCTGCTTTAATGCTGAGCCTAAATCAGCAACTTGGACAACTCCTCATTCCCATAGTCTGTTAATTTCCAAACAGCAGGTTGTCAGAGATCGAAAAGCAGACCTGCTTCAGTTCTGATCAAAAATCACTAACACCTTTAAATACAAAGACAATTCTGTGAAGCTGGCTGTGAGAGACTTTAGGAAAGAGCAGATCTCTAACTAACTCTTTATGTCCAAACAGTTTTTGTATTTTCAAACATTGGGCTGCGGTGAAAAGCTGCGTTAATGGCCCAGTCACATATATGCAAATGCGAGGCAAATATTCTCCGAAGTTGAACTCCACACGAAGTCACTCTGCAATTTGCCTCACCACAGGAAGTATAAATATTTACATATGTGTGATTGTGCCCTAAAGCTGATCCCAAATTAGCACCATGGAAACACTTTTTATTTCTAAATATATGGCTGTGGTAGAAAAATGCAGAAAAGTTGATTGCAAAACGGCAACATGGACAAGTTCTCATTTTTAAGCATAAGACTGCAGGACTTAAAAAAAAATTGTGTTTGAAATTACCTCCTCCCTTGCACAGATCAGAAGTGAACAGGAGGCGAAAGTTTGCCTGTGAAATATGAATGAACATGACTGGAAGCTGATCCCAAATCAGCACTGTGGACAGCTCTTCATTTCCAAGTATTGGCTGTGGTAGAGAGCTACATTATAGCTGATCCAAAATCAGCACCACGGACAGCTCTATATTTCCAGATGGCAGGAATGTGGACTGATCCAAAGCTGATGAACAACACGTTCAGTTCATCACGTTCCTACACAAGACTGTAGGACTTCAAAAACAGATCTGAAATCAGCCCCGTGTACAGTTTCTACAGACTCCTCATCTCCAAACGAAGCACTGTTGGAAAAAGCTAAATTAAAGCCGATCCCATATCGTTCTCCTGGACTGCATGAGTTATTCATACAACCTCACTCCACCAAACAGAATTTCTTCTCTTATGATGACATAGGAAGTCATCCGTAGAGTCATAGCCGACAATGACTTCTCTACCCAACCCAGTGCGCTTCCTCTGGATGGCCACAGATATAGACAAAGAAGTCTAGAAGCAATATTTAAAAATTCTCTTTATAATTCTCTGTTTAAAAATTACAAAGAAGCAGAAAATTACAGTATAAGTTCGTGTGGAAGGTGTGGAGAGTGTAACTGTCTTTGTCAGAAGAAAATTCAGGTTAAAAAAAACAAAAAAACCATAACTGACAAAGAAAATATATTGACGCTCATCAAAAAATCGAAACAAATAACAATATACAACTTCAAGAAGAAGCCAGTGGCTATTTAAAAAGGAAAAGGGCATGTTGGTGACACAAAGACGAATATAAAAAACAGAAAAATAGGAGAGAAAAATAAGTATAAATGTAATAAAAGCATTGGTGGTTGGATGTTTCCAACAAGAAAATGAGGAGAATCTAAGCTGTAGAATGAGCAGCACTGTTTCCTCACAGCACAGCACGAGCAACACCAACTCCATCACTTCTTTTTTAATTTAATAAAGATCTATCTGTGCTGTGTGTCAAATTAGGAGGGCTTTGATTCATTGAATGTTCACTCTATAGTCATTGCAGGGCCATTTCAATTAAATTTAATTCAATCCAATAAACTTTATTTATCCCTGCAGGCAAGTTTTCACAGTGGATAGAAAATACATTAAAACAACACGAACGCATTATGAATATAAAGGGTTACCAATTTACACGACGCTCACCGTAACCGACGCTGACTTCTCACTGACGTCTACCGTCTCACTTATACTGAAATAAAAATTATGTTTATTTATTTCCCAATCAAGACGGTATAAGAACAATTAGCAGGAAATGTCAAGATCGTGAAGTGGATGAAATGCTCAGTCGCACACTGGCAACGAGGCCCAAACATCCCGAGAGGGCAAACAGGGCTGCAATTATCAAGCATAAATAAATACCTCAGATGTCACGATGGATTAAAACAAGACAGCGACGCTCAGACAAAGTGGAGCAAAGGGAACCTGCAGCTCTTCAGCTCCACTCTTCTCCAGATTCTATCTATAGAAGCACTGGAGTGTTTTCTTAGCCGTGTGAGTGAGCTGCAGGCTGGTTCAAAATCGGCACACCTGCCAGACATGAGAGATCAGAGAGGACCGACAGAGGCTCCGATCGATACGGCATCATCCGTGTTTTACCGTGTGTATTTCAAGTAAGTCCCTATTTGCGGTCGCCCCTTTACGACGCATCTGGTGCTTGAGTGTGTAGCAGTTTGGGGTTTAGAGTTTTTTCTTATTGGTATCTGTAAGAGATCGTTTGTTTCTCATTAAGCTTGTTTTAGACCCCAGATTTACAAACCTACCATGTGCTATAGTTCTGTCAATAAAAAAAACTATCGTTATATCTCTCGATATAAGAGATAGGGATGAACATATTAAAACTGTATTTTCATTAGTTTGAAGTAATAGGGAGTAAAAATAATTTAATCAGCCATATATATATATATATATATCTTTAAAAATTGGAAATATTTCTAAGATATCTTCATCAAACCCTTATGGCAAATACATTTTATTGAGGCTTGATATTTTACAGTTTCCCCCAAATGTAATAATATCAGCAAACAAAAGCATATGTATGTGAAAGGTTCATTTTATCAATGAGCTTCAGAGAAACGGTGGCACACAAAGAAAAGCCAGGGCTGCACAACGATGACGTCATATTTGTAATTCATAAATGCATTTAAACTTCATGAAATAAACAAAACATGCACCAGAGACTGACAAACACAAACTAGCAGTATCAAATGTTAAATTATAGAGTTATGTGAATGAACAATGTATTAAATTAATGATATATTGATGATCTCACGCTTGCTTTCAGACATATAGGAACGTTATCACCGATATCGTAAAACATGGGCCTATCAGGCCGTCCCAGTGTTTCCCAGTGTTTTCCTCAGACTCCAGGAAAGCCCAGTTATCTCGTTCTCATTTGACAGACATCTGAAGTGCATCAGCTCCGATCTCCGTGCTCATGCTCTGCAGCGTGTGGGTAGAAACGACTTTGAGATATCACCGAGACTCTCGTTGCCCACAGCTAGATCACAGTCCCTCAGCAGGGGTTCCAAAGTGCCAGCACTTGATAATCTGCGCTGATTTGATTCTATCTCTGTGCAGTCAGTGGGATCTCTTTAAGAGAAAGCCTGCCAGTTGAAACTATCTGCTGATTCGGTGTCACCGCTTTCTCGTCGGCATCCGTTCATTCGCCTAAACAACGCCGGAGCGCAGCGTCGCATGCGGTTTGAATCTGTGAATTCACTGAGGGGAAATAAAGGAGCCCGGCACCAATTCACACAGCCAATGTGGATACGAGGGGCGAAGTATGATTCTCACCAGACCTAATGTACGTTTGCCCGCACACAGTGGAGCAGAAACCAGGCGGACTCAATACTGAGCAGTCCAGGAGACCTAAAAATAGTCTTTCATATTTACCACATTAATCTTTCTCTGCGCCCCTCCGAGACATTATACTGGGGGGGGGTAAAATCCAGTTATTTCTCCAAAGAGAGTTTCTTCAGTCCTATAATATTACCAAGGCGTTGCATTGCATTGTGTATGTGTACGTGAAGGGGAGAGGGAGGCGGAGGGCCTGTTCATAACACTGAGGCAATTTATCGCACGCCAGTCTATTGCACTGAGAGCTTAAGAATGTGTGAGGAGGAAATATCCGCTATTTTGTGTTCATGGTTCAATTCTACTGTAGATCCACAGCTCATGGATGAGGAAAGAGTAATATTCTACCACATTCTTATATCACGTTTGTACATACTGTTAAGTATTTATATACCAGGGACACATATACTCTAAGTAGGTCCATATTGGATTTCACACGCTCTCGGCTCTTAACTTTCCATGTTCTTTGTGTGGACGCTGCGGGTTCATATCAACTTTCTCTGCAAATGATTCCAAAGCAATAATAAACATGAATTTGAAATAATGCATTCGTCTTGAAATAACAGTGGAATGCACTGAAAGAGAAAGTCAGGGTTCTTCAATTATTACAATGTGGTTTTTTATTATCTGTTGGGTTTACGGGATTTTGTAAAATGTATTTGAAGAAAGCAACGATAATCCTCTAGTGGTCACACTGTACTTATTCTATACAGTAGTTATACACACGAATGTAATGTCTGTCATCCAATCAAAACTCACGATTGTGGTATAATTTATGAAACAAGGTGATTCTTGCGCTGACAGATTTTTTTTCATGGGGCACAGCTAATATGGCCATTACAGCTAATTACTGCTGTCGCTGCAGTAGCCCAAAGCCATAATTAAATTTGGCATGTAGGCCGATACAACTAGGTGAAGGTGTGGTGGAGTTACGGCTGGACGGCTTTATATGTTTGTAATATGTGAAATAACAGGCTTGTGGGTTGGGAAGGATAATGGACGCCTCACCTCTGGCTTCCAGGTCCAAAGTAAGAAAAAAACCCAAACCTCCTCCTCCCTGACCGCTGTGGTGAAAGGGCCTCCGCTGCCTGTCCCCTGTCGAGCAGCAGTGGAGCTGTTTAATGTGACCCAAGGTCGTGCGGAGCTCTGATTGACACGCACGACTACTGCCTCTGCCACGGAGGGGTCTGTGTTGGCAGCACCTCCCTCTCCACGCACCTCGGACGGTCATCAGTCATTCATGAGGCCGCTGCCACATGACAGGCTGACACGAGCGGGCAACCTGATAGATTGACCAGAGGAGAGAGGGAGAGATTGTTTTAAATGTGACTAAACAGCCGCACTGCCCGGGACGTTCCCGCGAGTGATGGACGCCACAGATACACGGAGGAGCGAGGGAATAGAGCACTTTCTTATCTTTCAGCCAAAACACAAAATGTTAGTGCACTGACCATTGAGTACGATGAAAGGGACTTCAAAAATACATCTGATGTTTTCTCTCTGAATGCCCTTATTGGAATGAAGTAGCACTTTGTTCAACACAGTCTTTGAGTTTCCACTGCTGACACTTCTGTCACCGTTTCAACAGAACTGAGCCCGATGAAAAGATCGTTTTTTTCGTGGCACAAAAACTCGCATTGTCTCTGTTCCCTCTGTTCTGAAACAATCGCACAAGGTCGTCCAGAGTCCTCAACGTGAACTGTGTCCATTCAGAACATCAGGAAACTTCTCCGTTGTGAATGTTGAGGTCCGTTAACTGCCATGTCTTTATGATCCTGCATAACTGGGATATTATTATGTGACGAATAACCGCAGATGAGGTTTTTTCAGTGCAATTGTTGAGTTTCACAACCATATGTATTGTATGTTTCCCTCAACTTGCCTGGTGGGAGACTCAGTGTGGACCAGAATCACCCATCCGGTGAGACATTACTCGCAGTAAATAGGAAAAATAAATACTTTTTTCCAAGTTCGCCTAAGGCATGAAAGGCTGAAATGCCTCTATGGTCCAGATAAATACCTTAAAGCAGTTTTTTAAACGTAAACGTAAACGTTGAATATGCAGCAGATATTCTCAATACATACTGTGCATACATAAGACTTCCTCCCTTTGAGCCTGCGTGGCGTTAAGGGGCTGAAAGCACAGGCCACCTCCTCTCCTATCTCTAATAGTGAAATGTGGCATAAAAAGTCATTATACAAACTGAGCCATTACCTCTTTTTTCTAAGGGTTTAGAACATTTGCATGAAATCACATATATGAGAGAGAAAATGATGGCAAGGCAGTTTTCACATTTCACTTCCAACGAGTCATGCTTCAGTATTATATGGCAATTACAGACATGGTTCACCTCTATTGGCTTAGCCGTAAACTGAAATTCTCACAGAGCAGTGATTAATTTGATTTCTGAAGCTTTAAGGGGAGCGTGGCTCCATAACATATTTAAATTTTTATGGGGTAAGAAAAGAAAATCAACTTCAAAAGGAGCACGCACACACACAAAACAAACAACATAATGACAAACACCATTTTCTTCTCCGTAATCAGAGTGCGATTTTTGTAAATTAAGTTCCGCACAACAAACTTAACCTCCACAAATAAAACTCCGCATGCCAGCGTATAAGATCCACACATAACCCCTCGTGAGCCGATGACAACGCTGTAGCTTGTTTTGTATGCACAGTAGCTAAAAGCTAAGTGCGCTATTAAAGTTGTTTGTGGCGCCATTACAGGCCCGTCTCTAAAACTGGCATGTTATGACATTAACGTTGATGGCGGTGATTCGAATCTGCTGACTGCGTAGGACCTGAGGCAGATCAATACACACTGCATGTATGTAAATGTACTCATTAAATCTTTCTACAGTTAGGTGTCCGGGTTCGGGGGGGGGGGGGGGGGAATATACAAAAGCTACAGCGAAGAACACGAGAGAAAGACAAATAATTCCCACCATAGGGAGTGAAGGAATAAATTGTCCCTTTTGGTTTTGGGGGACAGGATGTGTCACTCTTGATCTACACGTGAGCAATGGCTTTTTTTTTTTGCATGACTCTGCAGAGGTGATTAAGTGAACTTAAGCATATGACAACATCTGCCGCTGTCGGATGCAAATTCACCCTTGTCCCGCTCACACCATCCACGGGAGCGGAGCGTGGCGTTGCATCCATATTTACACAGTCCTCATCTGTGTGAGAGAGACGAGGACAGAACGCATGAGCACATTTAATCAGAGAGCCCGGTAGTATCCCCCAAGCCTAAACATTACTTACCTATGCAGCCCGCATAGTAATATTCCCATTTGGTTAATGAGTTTGACCTCAGGTACAGTGCTTTCTACACTGTTTCATAGTCTGATAGTCAGTGTTTGAAGTTAGAAAAAAGGCGAGGGCACTTGCAGAAGGGGGGAATGTTGACTACACCACACTATCTGACCTCCATTATTTCCTCCGCAGATAAGATAAGACCCATAAGACAGATTATTCTCCGTCTTTTAAAACGCAGCGGCGGAAATTAGGAGTCAAGTTGTTTTGTCCTCGCAGACTTTGTTTATATTTTTCGGCATTTTTTTGCATAATTTCTGTATGTATGGAGCAACCTCTTTTCTTTCCCTTTTGCACGTTCAAATACATGCAGTAAACATGCATGTTATACATCGTGCACGTGTACATCAATTCTCACTTCAGGATAAGGGTGACATTCGCTATTTATCTTACCGTCACAAAATGACAATAACAAATGACCATCTCCAACAATGAGCCACTAACAAGGACACGCTGTTGGCACCGGGTGAAATGTGCCCTCATTAGAACAAACAGGGGTATTGCAGATTATTCTGAGTGAATTCCACATGCACTGTTTCTGCTGCTGTAAATACTCACCAGCACCAAATATGTGCATGTTTTAGCCCGTGGCCCAAACCCTGCACATCAAATCTTTTTTAGAATTTCCACAATGCACAGTGCCCAGCTGCTTTAGAAAAAAAAAAGCTGAATAATGCAAGACTCAACATTTAATTAAAAATGAACTACATGAATTCTTTGACTAAATCGTAACTAGTTCTGAAGTGATAACACCAGTGGAGCAGCCTCTGAGCGTCTGTGATGCCCACCACACTGTTCAGGAGGAGTTTATAAATATGAACTGTGATTATAATTTTTTTTTTTTTTTTAAGTAAAGTCTTAATATTATGAGAATAAAAGTAAATTTGATGTAATGTGTCATTTTAAAGGGGGAATATCAGAAGGTCTTCCTCTCACCTACATTGAAATGAGGAATGTGGAGCATCTTGATAAGTAACGCCTCAGAATCAGTTTCACAAAATACATGTCCACGATTCCAATCAGGGTCCGAGTCTGTCTGCAGTCCCACGCATGTGTACACGATCCCACATTCCTTTGCAGTAGGTGGAACGGTTGTACCTGGAGCCTTCACAGTCAAATCCTTTTATTGTCATTACACAGTGTACAACGGAATTTAGCAGCAGGAGACATGTGGAGGAGGAGGAAAAGCCTGGTAGTGGTCGAGTGCAGGGTTATCGTCTGTGTGCTATTCAAAAGGATTTCATAGCTTCCTCAAGAAACAATGACACGCAACGACGAGTCTTTTTAAATTGCAAAGTCATCACGGCTTTCTTCTCAACTACAACGTTTTTTCTTCTCACTCTGTCGTACACGTTAGATCGTTTGGTTTGGGAAAAGCGATGAGGGCGGGTTGGGATGAGATATAAACGATCGGAGGTTGTATCATGGTGTGTAAAAAAAACTAAATGAAGCAGTGCTGAATATTTACATGACCTCTTGTCTCACAAGTATGTTTTTCAACAGCCTTTTCAAATTCCAGTGCTTGTCAGCAGAATGGATAACGATTCAGGATCATGCTGCCACCGTGGACGGCGTCTGCGAACGGTTAAGATGTTTTCCAAGCAGACACTCGTGTGCTGTGTCTGTGTCATTCCGGTCACTTTAAACCCACAGCTCTCCACTGGCTCTCAGCACCACTGCACACAGACGCTTTTCATCTCCGCGCACATCACGGCTCCATGCCTGAGCACCCCGTGTCTTTGTAGATAGAAGAGAGATAAAGACATTCATCTTGATCAAGTGCATAAATTGTTTAGAGTTACGCATGCACGCTCCAGCCACAGATTCCCCACACGGCGGGCCGAGGAGTAAAGCAGATTGTGGGAAAAACCTATTTGACAAACATACTGTAAAAGTGAATTGCCTTTCAAGTGTGTCCTTCATAAGTTCACATTCACGTCTTCTTCCTTATCAGACTTCCGAGAGACTTTGTGGTTGGAGCCTCGCTGTGATGCTCGCTGAAGAGAACCTCTCACGATGAACGACAGGCAGCCGTCATCGAGACAGATCTCTGCACACGTGTGGAAGTGTCTGGGGAGAAGTCACCGGAAATTCAGCATCTACACGCGTCGCAGTGGCTTTTCATTCCCTTTAGCCGGACTCATATTTTTCCAGAAAATTAATTCAGCCGTCTGATTTGCTTTTGTAATAACCTAATAGTATGCCACTACCACGCTCACTCGCCTGGAACTGATAGGGAGGAGAAAACATCGATTGAGAGAGGTCCTCACGGCGCGGCTACAGATTTAATGGAGGGATTTAAATTTGTTCCAAGTCATACAAACTCCTCTATAATTAGAAATGTAATAACGTTTTTTTTATTTTTTTATGAAGCAATAAAGAACATAAGGTTGTGTTTTCTAAAAAAAAATCCAAACAGAGAGAGGTCACGTAAAAAGTATGAAATAATGTGTCGGTTAATGCAAGGTTAAGGAAGAACACAGTGTAATACTGTCAGAAGGAACTTGTGGTTGAGATAATGACGCTGTTACGAGGCTGTAATCTGCAGAAAGGTGCAGTGGAACGGCCGTGGCCTTTTCAGGTGAGCTATGAACATGACATTTCTCTCGTCTGCTCTCCATACGTCTCCGGCAGGACTGGCATCGTACGATATTCTGCCGGGTCTGTGAGTCGCAGAGGACATTTAAAAAAAGCACTTTCAGGTTTGTCATTCACACACGCCCACACACACTCTGCGTGCTCCAGTCTCGACGCCGTCTGACAATGTTACATCTATTGTCCGTTCTCAGAATAAACCTAAGCCCAATTCATCAAAGGATGCGTCGGGGAAGTTTATTTATATATTTGCAGACATTTACTTGTCTTTACAATAGCATATAACATGTCCCTGTCAGAGTTTGTTATGTTTTTACATTTAGTTTCCAAGCCAAAAGAAGAAGGGGGGTGGCGGCGTGCATCAGACCAGAAACAGCCACTCGTTCTCATGTGCTATTGTCTGTACTGTATTGTTGCATGTAATATTCCATCTACATGCAGATGGTAATCTGTATCCCCACTGCTTTGTAAGCATTTTGCAGCTCAACAATGACAAATGTAGCCGTCGTACACACATGGACGCACAGTGGAACGTGTTGAGTCGTTCCATAGGTTTGCACTGATGATCCTCTTTGTTTTTAGCTCCTCGGGGCAGCATGGGAATCAGCGCTCTGATCAACCTCATGACCAGGCAGCTGTTTTAAGCACACAAAAACCCCCTCTTGTAAACACACCTGCTCAGCAGCAAATGGCCGACTGACTTCACCAGACAACAAGATCAATATTTTTTACGAGTTCATGAAAACACAGACATTAATAGCTGATCTGTGTCCAGGGCCCGGCGCTGTTCTCCCATGTGATGCACTCATTTCTGTCCACATAGGGGGCACACTGCATCACTGGCACATTATAAATCCAATAATTATTATTTGGCATTCTGGGCTTAACATAGTGCAGCACTTGACAGCTAAAGAGCCAACTACTTCCCCTCAGAAGTTGGTCAAGATAAACCCAGAAGGAATGGGAGAGAATATTGCACATAACATTGCCAGAAACGCAACTCCAGCTGAATGCTAATGTTGCTCCACGTCTGGTGGTTGTGTGATTAAGTAAGTAGTTGCCAACACATCCAACATAACATCTCGGTCTTTTTACCCTTCCTATGGCAATGTTACCAAAAAAACAGATTGGTGGGGGCAACATTCTGCAATGTCCCAGTTGTGTATATATATGTAAATAAATATATACACATAATAATTCCTTTTTTGCTTTGTAACCTGATACGTCAGAAGGTTTGTTACACAAAAAAACTTTGGGGAAGTCATCCTTGGAGACATTTTGGAAAAGGGCAGATGCTTGTTAGGTAATTGGATGGAGCGTCTGTCCATCCTCGTCTATCAGTTGGCTAATTTAAACCAATCAGATTGATTCTCACTGTCGCTGCGCCCGAATCTGCCTGAGTTCCAAATGTAGCAAGAATGCAGAACCTGGCAAAGTGACCTTGTTTGTGTGTGTTGTCACAAACCAAACTCCTTCGCTTCCTCTTACTTACTTATTGAAGATGACTCCTCAAACTGTGTCTATGAACAACTAGATCTCATTCATCATAGAAACACAGGGTATTTAGCTACTTCTAGTTATGTTGGAGGGTGACTCTGACCTTGACGCCCCCCCTCCATCAGAATGTCAACAGAAGATGTGCATACCCTCAATTGTCTTCATCACACTCCCGGTGCCTGGCGTGTTTTTACCCTTCACGGATCTCAGCCTCTGAACGGGAGAGCCTCTTAAGTGCTTCTCCTTCAACTCTAATGCCTGCGCTCTGTTTATACCTAAAACACTCCACGCCCCGCAATCAGAGACGCTCTCTCAGTGCACATCACCCAGAAGCCTCCCCGGCTATGCAACAGCACAGAGTCTGATATTAGAGGTCGCGTAAGGTGAGCGTTGAGCATTTTTGTAATAAAAGACAAATCAAACCATTCACGCTGAAACAACAGAGAGAGAGAGAGAGAGCGCAGACGCTGGTTAACAATCACATCTGTTGTTTTTGTTTTTTTGCCGTCACTTTTTCTAACTTTCTCAGTAAACACCCGGCACCGCAGAGTCACGCATATGAACAGGATAAACAAAGCAAAAAAATATAAATAAATAGTCTGGGTACTGCGAGATTCAGGAGCGGTGCAGTTGATGTTTTTAAGGGTTCAGCAGTTAGTGAGTATCTAGAGGGTAGATTTACAACGCTTTCCTTTGATTTAGTGTTACTTCTAAATACTCAGTTCTGTGCACACACACACACACACACACACACACACACACACACACACACACACGCACACACCTGACATTATCAGGCCTAGACAGAAAGTGTGTTTACTCCCAAAACTCCAATCGCTTCCTCAGCTCAAATATTTGGACTGAGAGTCTCAAACTCTTTCCTTTGAATTGAAGTAATTGGCCGATGTTTGAATTCAAATTTCAGAGGCAGCGCAGTGAAGCTCAGAGACGGACTGTACAGACTAACAAATGGGTAGCATGCGTCCACATACATACATACATGTGTCCAGCTTTATTAATATTCTATCAGTACGGCCATATGAAAGTGTCGTCTCCCCATTTTCACGTCAACTCCCCTCTCTTCTCTGCCGCTCTCTTCCCTTTTCATGCGAAGGCCCTGCGAGCCGCTATTAATGAGGAACCATGTGCTCATTAAACCTTAATGACAGGTGGGCACCCGCCTGGATGTCCACAGGAGTTGGGCTGAGCCAATCATCCACACAGAGAATGTTTAATCCACAGTGTGGAGAATAAAAGGTCCCCTGTCAGGAGGGATCCCTCTGTGATCTTCCAGCTGGGATTCACAGGGAGACGGGACATTTTAGAGTCTTGTAAAATGTCTGGGTTCACAGACACATGCCGCTGTTGGGTTTGCATTGTTCGATGCACAGATGCAGAGCAGAGGGCACATTCTGTATGGCTACACACAGATTACACAGCGGGGATAAAGTGAATGAATTAAACTGGATCTTGGATTTGACGAATCCATATTGCTTTGAGGAAAAAGGAGAGAGGAAAGGAAAGAAGAGAGGGAGAGCACTTTGAAGAAAGCCACGGGCCACTGCAGGAGGGAAATATTGTAGAGAAGCAAACTCGCTGGGGTTTGCTTCAGGAAGAGCTTGATCAAAAGTCATTCATGTTTAAACTCTTCCTGAAGCAAATCTCCGTGAGTCTGATACACACACTCCCAAATATTTCTCATCTTCCTCATGACTTCATGCCCCTTGGTCCGCTTTGTTTTCTAATCTTTGGCCGAAAGGATTCAGACACAGATTTGAAATGTGCCGGTTGTTCTAGGACGCTCTTGTATTTCGTTTCCCAGTGAATGTGGCTGACATCCTGTAATCCAGTCCCATCAGACTGCTGCTGTACCATCATACCTCTTCTTCCATTCCCCTCCGCTCCCTGCGTCCGACCGATGATGTACGCTCAGCGTCAGGTTGTAAACTCTGACCTATTAGGGTTGATGAATGGTCACGGAGCCCTTTGTCTCCCCCCGTTTGCCGCAGCTGAAGTGTGAAGCTCAGTTATCTCACCACCGTTTGCTCCTCGGGGAGAGATGAACAGAGAAAGGCTGCTTAACGTGCAGTTTGGGAAAAACAGAGCCAATTTCAATTGGTCATCTGCTTAAAACTGTGGTGTTGTTTGGAAATCAGTGGTATAATTGTTTCTAGGTGTAAGTAATGGGGCTTTTAAACCTTGATTGTAACACTCACAATAAAACAATGTGAAATGCTGGAGTTGTAGAGTCGATACCTCCATCAAGGCCAAACAACAACAAATAACAATTTAAATCCGCCACATCCATATCTTTATTTGGATCCACACCTAATTGTTCACACTGATAGATTCAAGATTCCATGATTTATTCCCTGGTTAATCAGAGTAAATGTCAAAAAAAGCATCAAAATCTTGGATTCACTCCTTTGTCCAAATCTTTGCCAAAATTGTATTGGTTCTATCTTGGCTCATGTTCCAACACGTTTGAGAAAAAGATCCGTTCAGTACTTTTTTTGCGTAATCTTACTGACCAACAAACGGACAGGGATGAAAACACGACCTTGTAGGTGGAGGTGACGACAATGACTCCCACACGTATTCATGTTATATGTGATAGCATTCCAATGAAGTGAGATGTACTTTCATTTTGAGGAAACTACAGGAGGGGAAGAGCTAATAAGTGTTTATCTAATTTGATTTCTCAAGCCTGACAAGTCAAGGTGAGGCAGAGTGTATTTGTTTAGCACCTTGCAAACAAAAATAACAATTTAAAGTGCTTTGCATCAGGCATACAGCCGGATAGAAACAGCATCTAAGTGATAAAGTACCGTTTACAGGGCAGAAGCAAACAGGCACCGAATTTAATAAAGCACAGTGGCACAGAGAAAAGTTTTTAGTCTTGATTTATAAGAGTTGGAGCAGATCACGAGGCCTCGTTTCGAAAGCTTTGACATTGACCAAACCAGTCCCAGTCGATCTGAGTGGTCTGAGCAGCCAACACACATCACAGCCTTATAGATATTTGAGTTCTAAGCCATTTAAGTAAAGAAATAATGTCCTTTTAAACTCAATCATTTGAACCATTTGGAGTCAGTTACTTTTAAGTTGAAAACAGGCTCATTCTTGATGCGGCTCACTGGGCGACCTTATGAGGCCATTGTTTCATTCAGCCTCAGCAGCTGAACGGTTTTCATGTGTTCCACGGAGACAAGGATAAATAAATTCAACCTCACACACTCGAGCACGGATGTTTGAAATTCTTGAAACGGGCCTGAGCTGTAGATTAGAGGTACATCTTGTTGGTTTACCTGCAGAGCTGAATCTACCACGGTATTAATCATGGACGTGTTGTATAGCGCTTTGATTTCCCACAACCTCGGGCCATGCATGGAGTTATAACAGGGTTCAAAGCTGTGCACACATTTTGTGCAATTTATGTTTCGGGTCAGATGGACACAGTTGTATTCTTGGGGCTTTTTAAAAAAAATTCTACACAAAGAAAGACTCAGCTGAACACAACTTTCTGCTTCACATGTCCGATGGTTAAGAGGATTGTCCCTGTCTGCGGGGATTCATGTAAGGTCTCCACACCTCAGCAGGAGAGAAGAGACTGTGACTGTGCATGCCCAGGGGTAGATGAACCAGAATAAAAGCTGTCAGGCCGGGATATTTCCCCCACAGGCGGTTTTCAGTTTGCCCGTGTGTATTTCCAAGAGCCTCGGGATGTTTAGGCTTACCCCGGCCAATCCAGGGTTCCGGTTAGCACCCTGAGAGGAGCAGAGCCGAGTGAAACCTGAGGACTGGACGGGTGTTTCTCAAAAGATCAGTAGAGGCTTTGGAGAATTTCAGCAGGGGATCCTTCAGTACCCAAGAGTGTGTGTGTGTGTGTGTGTGTGTGTGTGTGTGTGTGTGTGGGGGGGGGGGGGGGGGGGGGGGGTGATAGGTGTCAAAGTGCAAGAAACACTATAAAATTCTCTTTCAGAAGTGTTTATAGCCTCAATTATCCACCTCCACTGACAGAGTTTTAATGTGGTTATTTTATGATTGTTTTATATGAAATATACCGTTGAATCCTTGAGGCCAGTGTAAATTATTTTGAGATGATTTGTAATATAAATTTTACAATTGTAATGCTTCACAACTTTAAATTATGTCAACTCAAAGAAACGGGTCGTGGCTAAAATTGTTCCCTAATCTAGTGAAGCACATACAATTCTTTAGTTGGTACAGAAATGAAGCCCAAACATCCCAGATTCAAGCGTGGCCATCTGGTCAGAGTCTGCACAGTAGCAATGGAGGGACGGAGCAGAGGTATTGAGATCCCACTGACGATAGAAAAACATTAGTTTGATGTTATTTGGACTTTTTAGTTTGGCCCATTATAAAAAAGCACCAGTCAGACGGGCTTCGATTGGGATTAACAATGAACAAAAGATCTGATGAGATTTACTATTTAAAAAAGAAAAAAAACAATATTTTCTTGAGTCAAACAGCCCCAGTAGCTGCACTGACAAAAAAATAAACTAAATGATATTTTAGCTTTTTCAAAATGAATGAGAAACTGTCAATTAGATTTGGTCAAAAACTGTATAGAACCGCTTTACCTGAGGCCAAACTGGGCAGTGCATCACCTGCCATGATGGGGGTGGGGGGTGGGTCGTGGGGGGGGGGGGGGGGGGGGGGGGGGGGGGGAGAGGGGGGGGAAAGGGGTGTTGACCCAGGCTGGACTCCATATTGACTTTTCATTGAAAAATATAATAAATCAAGTTTACTAAACAAAGCACAGATAAACAATATCCATCTAATGAATAAAGATTCTATATTCATTCATTCCAAGGAGAGAATTTGGCTCCTACACTCATGTCCCATCCACTAACATGGTTGAGGCAAGATTTATGAACTACACTGTGGCCAGCCACCAGGGGGCTATCAAGACCCTTTTGGGGAGCAGTCATGTCGTCCATCCTTACATACAGTCTACAGAACAATCAGATCGATCTTTGTACGTGTTTCAGGTTACTCCCGTCATGTTGTTGTTATTGCAACTCATCTGCAGCTGTGAACAACTTGACATTCAGACAACACTTCAAAATGGAAACGGGTCCATTAAGCCATTTGTCTTAAATGTGTACTAATTTAAAGCAAATGTAAATCATTTGAAAAGGAATTACTGACTTTCACCAGTCATAATCAGAATTCAGTACAGAAGACCGTACAGATTACATTTGGAGCGATGTAATCTGGAGGCGGTGCACAGCGAATCCACGAGTAACCACCGACCCAGCCCTGTGTGTATGTGCACCTTTTACATGTGTCAACACAGCAAATCCACGGCTGAAATTGTTATCAATCTTCCTGACCTTGAAAGCTGGTGTGGAAATGTATGAGATGAGCTAAAGTCCTCCTAATGGGACCTAACATCTCGCCTCAGTCCCAGCTGACCTTGCACTACAGAGTCAACAAGCGATGATCTAAGTAAAACGGTTTTACAGTGCGAGCAGGCATGATCGATATGAGCCCAGAGAGCGATACATCGCTGATATCCATACGTGTCGGCTACAACACTGTGCTGCGGTTTCATATTTCAGAAAAGGAACAGAAGCAAGACTGAGGTTTGTACTTAGTATCCGGCGTCATGACGACCTCACGGAGGCCGTTTGACAGGCGCCCTGACAATAATACATCTGTGACCTTTGTGCTCCTCTGATTAAAATGAATGAATGCTGCATCCTGTACAGACATGCTAAAATAAGCGATAGCACAAGACAAAGCGCTCATCACATGTATAGATCTTTATTTGCTTATGTGGGATTGCTGAACTGAAAAAACTGAGGCCGCAAAATGAAACTTGTCGCGACTACTTTGTTGAGCTTTCCTTCTAAATATATGTTGGATCAATTCTCACTAAATTGAACTTACGGCTTAATGCAAAAAACATTTTAGGTCTTCTGTTCATTCATTTTGAAAACAGGATTGCAGAAAGGATTTAATTCATATTCCCTCTAACAATATTTTGATTAATAAGGAGGATAAAAAACAGCAAACATGTAGAAAATATGTTACTTTTTACAGCACTATAATGTATGTCACATTAAATATATATAGAAAAGAAACTATTGTCCAATTCTGATAGGTTCCCTTTGTATGCATCATCCATGCATGGCTCTTCGTCAAGCAATTATAGTGTAATTTGCTTTTATTGTTTGTTTTGCTTAGATAAGAGATAATGTTCTTCATAGCTCAGGATTATGAAGTGGTTGCATGTTGGAACTAGGCTGAAAATGGCCCATCTCAGTATCTCCCGTTTGAAACTGCAGGATCACTCTTCACTCAAGGATTTTCAGAGCTCAGTCAATGTTATATTTCAGTCGCCCGGCACTATACCCACTAGGTAGGTATGTAGGGAGTTATAGGTAGGAAGGTTAGGTAGGCAGGTATTTAGGTAAGTGTATGTAGGAAGGTTAGGTAGGCAGGTATCCTTAAATTGTATGAGGTGATATCAAACTAACTGAAGACAGAAAACATGAAAGAAAGACAGTGACATTCGTGACAAAATGTCTCAGGGACAGAGAAAAAGACATCACTGTTACAGCTGGAGCTGAAGTCCGACCTGAGCTTGGGTGAACAGCACTGAAATAGCACAAGAAGCAGCCCTTCTCATCTATAATGAAGCCTATTAAACTTCAGCCTCCATTAAATTATGCATGGGTCCTTTGAGAAGCCAAAGGCTACTCCATCAGTCAACCATCCCATTGTAGATTAGTCTGTTCAATTGAAGTATATCAGACTGTGGTGTGGCCTTTCATCAGTCACATGTCCGATATTGGCTATATGCTTAATCACAGCAGTGGTAAGTAACCACATGTCACACAGTGTCAGCGTGGGTGCTGACCAAGAGGTCACTTGGTCATTTCACTGGTTAGCTGTCGACTGGGAATATATTCACGTCTACAGCCCTCTGATATACAGAACATGCTAGTCCAGGTTGCACCGGTTTTTACAAACGAATGGAAAATACCAGAGATTGTATGATCTTGACACCGTCTCTAGTGGATGTTGAATTAATGTGTATGTGCGTTATTAATTACTATTTTTGTGTCAAACACAGGACTTCCTAGCCCTGCTGAAGGTGCTTGAAATACACAGATACAACCTACACTTCCTTAGTAACATTCAGACAGCCCAGTACCAGACCTACAGAGGCTATACACAATCACAACCGTGTTCAACCTGAATAGTAACCACATAACGTTAACCTTTCTGAGTGCTTTCGGTGGTGCTAATTTTCTATGTGATAACAAGTACTCCAGAGGATGGATTAACACATCCAGACAAGCACGGCACAAAAAGCTCTTTCACCACATCAGAAATTGGGGCATTTCACTCTCCCTATTTGAAGAGGAAGACCATTCTCCCGTCTTTCATGGTGGCAAAGTGGTTGTAGAATTTCCCACTGGCTTTTACTTCCTCCACAACAACACTATCAGTGGGTAGCTTCCCTAGCTTGACAACTCTGTCCACATGTTGCTCAGAGAGGGTTTTAATCATTTTGAAATGGGGGAACAGCTGCTGTACTGGTATCGAGAGTAGAAGCTGGAGCAGCCAGTAGAGAGTGTTTTCTCCTGGAGAAATCAATTGGGATTGTGCAGTATATGTGCAGCTCATCAAAGAACGTATGCATCTTGATCAGCTGAGCCAACTCACTGCTGGGGAAACTCAGTGGGAATGAAGAAATGTGTAAATTATGTGTGATCCCGTAAAACAAACTCAGGTGCTCCATATCTGTGAATCTTTGGGTCAAGTTCCAAACTGCACTGTCAACAATTTGGATTTGGAAGATGTCTGAAACAGTTTCCTTGGCTCCTGCTTGGTACTGGTTTGTTCGCCCCCCTGGTTCCTCTCAGCCACAGCAAAGACATTCATTTCAAGGCAGCGCCTGGACACAAATTAATGGCATTTTTGTACCTCCACCATCATACTTTGATGAACCTGGAAGAGTGGTTCTTTCAGGTGGACAGAAGACCTGAGCAGGAAGGTAACATTAAAATCTTTTACTTTAAGGCCAAACTAGGGGCAATGTTCTCTTCCATCTCGGCTGTGTCCACCTCACAGATAACCCCCCCCCGGTTCTCGTACAGCAACAACGTTATACAGTTAATTTATTGTCCTCCAGATTTAGTGAAACAAGACATGCTTATTTCTTTATCGGTCACTGGCCGCACTTTCAATGATGTGAATTTGTATCGTGTATAATAAACCGCTGACGACTGTTGATGAACCCAAGTGCACTGCAAGTAAATGGTCAGTATTTATATGGCGCTTTCCCAGTCTTGATGACCACTCAAAGCACTTTACAGTACAGTTTCTGCCGTCCACCCATTTAGAGACTCATTCATACATCTGTGCAGCACTTTTGCTATAACAAGGGGCAATTTTGGGGCATTCAGTATCTTGCCCATGGCACACTTCAGCACGTGGAATTGGGAAGACTGGGATTGAACCGTCAAAGCGCCAAGTGCGATGTCAAATGGGAAAAATTCGTGAAAGGTATCAAGACTGGCGAACTAGGCCTACTTGAATGTTATTTGTGCCTGTGCTAAAACCAAATGTAAGTTATGAGGATAACAGAGGATGCACTGCATGTGGGGGCAGTGGGATTTCACTGAAGCCTTTACTCTACTCATGCAGCTCACTCCATCATGAGTCTGACAAATTAGTTTTCTTAGTTATAGTTCCCGATGGCTCTCATCGCGACTGATGTCGTAGCTTGTGCATCTCTATCTGAGTTGACATTAAGAAAACCCACATAGGCTTTTCCATTAACATTACCGATGATGACAGTGACTCAGCACTTGATACGTCCGGTGTGTCATCCACGAGACATGTTTATACATCTCCATCAGTCTCATCCTGCATGGAAAACACGAGCAGCGCTTTCAATGATGTCTTTCAGCATCGTGTCTGACAAAGCCCAGAAGACTGTGGATGATCCCAAGGGCTATGTCCGATGGTAAATGCATGTACCAACTCCACAGAGCTGCTTGAGCTGCCAGTGGCCTCATTGTGTCCCCTGAATGCTTTTTCATGGCGTTCAAGGTATAAGCCTGCGACAATGAGTCTCACCAGAAAATTCTTTTTTTTTCTTCGCTTGTTCATTTTGCCTCTTTGTGCTAATGCAGTTTTCCACCTCCAAATCCTTGTCCTCCATATCCGGTTAATGGATCCTGTAGTGGGCCAGGGATTGGTCAGTGAGTGTGGATTCTTTGTCAAAAAGAAGACGCAGTAGAAAAATAACCACATAATAATAATAACATCAGTGTGACCGTGTACTTTCACAATTAAAGTCCAAATCCCTCCCCCCCCCTCTCTGTAAGGAGCCCTAGCTTTTGCACTGGCCTGCTGTCAGGTTTACCGAATGGTGCAAGTAATCTATTGTTCACTTATTTGTTTTGTCTTTTAACATATTTTTGAGGACAGTAACATGCTTGAAAACTCACATAACTGCAAACAAACACAGTCTGGTATAAAACGTATAAAGTGTATGGTTCTAGCTCATGGGCATCGCAAAAGCACGCAGTTGTGCCCCAGAGAGTTTTTATTTCAAAACTGCCCGTTGTAACTTTGCCGTAGTATAAAGTTGCTGCTGTAGACGGTAGTTCATTTCAATGATGTTGATAACAAACCCATATGTGATTGGTGTGAGGTCAAATGGCGGTCGGCTTCCCCTTAGCATAATGGTCTACATCAGGGGAGTATATTTTACAACCAATATAGTTTCACCACACAAAGGTAGAATGTTAAAGGCGTGACTGCTTTTATAAGTATTGTGTTACAAGCTGGCTTCAGGGTTGTAACATTATATTGACCGTATGCGAGAGTCGTGAAAGATCATCTATAATAAAGATATTTCTTAAAAATGTCAAGGAATCATTTGACATGTCCTCATGAGACAGTAAGAAAGTATTGTAGACAGCTGATTTGGGCATTTCGTCAGTGTGATTGAGTATGGCGTGCACTTGATCATGTTGTTTGAATTTTATGTGTACATCAAATTATATTTTAAAAATACACACTATATCAAAGTGAAAAGACTAAATGGGCACTTGCTATAAGCAGTTAGTGTTTTGATAAACGGCACCACTGGCATCATTTTTGGAAATAAACCCATTTTCTCTACTGCCCTCTCCACGGTAAAAAACTGTTAGTCACTAAGCAAACTCCGTGGACCCAATTATAATAATTGTTGGCAATTATTTGAATGTTCTAATAGGGAAGAGAGGGGGGGGGGGGGGGGGGGGGGAGAGGAGAGGGGGCCCTGTTGCCTTTTGACAGATTTTCTTTGAAAAGCCAGCGTAGGTGGTTTGAATTGTTCAATGTTCAGTTCAATGTGCTTTGATTGGCCATAATACAACTGCACCATGCAAGTCTTTGTTCAAAA
Organism: Reinhardtius hippoglossoides; assembly: GCA_006182925.3. Classification (NCBI taxonomy): domain Eukaryota; kingdom Metazoa; phylum Chordata; class Actinopteri; order Pleuronectiformes; family Pleuronectidae; genus Reinhardtius; species Reinhardtius hippoglossoides. The sequence continues at coordinate 22,084,772 of CM031672.1, read as the reverse complement.
ATCGTTTACACAAAAATGTCAAGCTGTCCCTGTGAACGCCAGCTATATGATGAGTGGCCACCTTGAATTATCCGACTTAATACAAATTACATATGTGAGATGTAGAAAGGTTTTACATTCAATAGCAAAACGTAAATAGTTATTTTATCTTTAAAAACATTATTTCAAATTAACTAAATGTTCAGTATAGAAACAAAATTCAAACATTAATCAGTATTTATCACACAAAACATAAAAAATGTCACAGATGCAGACTTCAGACTTCACGTGCTCCCAAAATAAGTTCACACGCATAACACAGTTGTTTAAAATAGAATGTGGGCTCTCTGTAAGGTTTAGCCCAGGGAGGTCTGGTTGATAATAAATGCCAACACCCATTAATGTCACACTATGTGTGTACAATGCTGCGAGATGGTGCATTGTGGTATTCCTTGTGGGAATTCATGTTTTTTGTGCTTTTGCTCTCGGTCAGCACCACAATCAGCCACGCATCGCTGTCCGAGACTAAAACAGGGAGATGCACTTAAGCGCTCATGTTTTCTCCAACATGGCCATAAGCAGCATGAGATCATCGCCACACAAAAAAACACTAAACACACACAGAGAAAAACCGCAATGAATGTTATGGAAGTAACTAAGTTGGCTGTAACACCACAACAGGAAGCTTGTAATGTTTGAATTGTGTCTAATGTATCGGCCACAGCCAGATCCGTGCGATATAGATTGACAAAGACCTTTATGTATTTAACTGTATTCAGCTGTTGAAACACCCTGCTGGTCACAAGGCCACTGCATCACTGCTAAATGTTTTATTAGCCTCACACACACACACACCACTATACATAACAAGAACAGGCATCCATGCTAAACTAACAGCGAACTGACTTATAAAAAAATCATATATGCCAGGATTTCAGGGAAAGACACATATGTTATTACATTAAGAATACATTCAAAGCCTTCAAAAATAAATCCGACCATGTATGAACCTGTGGAAATTGAAATAAGCTCTGCAGCTACAGGGACTAAAGCATTATTGGATTTTCAGTAGAGCAAACAATGTCACATGTGAGTGTAATGACGCTTGAGTTGACTACCTGAGCTGGTCTCACTGTATAGAGTAGTAACGTGTGTAGACACAGAGGGTAAACAGACTTTTAATACAATAAATCAGATCAGCTAGTTGGACTAGGAGACTATCTATTGATAAAAAGAGCAAACAGGGCATTCAACAACCTTTAAATAAACAAGTGTCCTGATATTGATTATCAAGTAGGGTTAGGGTGAAGGAGAGAATAAAGAAAAAATATTTATAACTGATGTGTTACAGCAAGTGCAACTTAAAAAACTGTATGTATTTATGCATATCCATATTCATGCATTCTGAAACTTGTGCATTAAACTGCAACAAGGACTGATGCTACACAAATCAGAAGACAGTCCGGCGTAGTCCAAGCAGACGGCGCCGACAGGCACCGCGCCAGCTGTGGACATCTGGGCATAAATCTTTGCACCGTCTGAACACGAGAGGCTGAACGTGCTGTACTGCTGCATCACACCACTGGGTGGGATGTGTTGTCTCATATGCAGCTCGGCTTTGTCCTCGTGCTCCCCTCGAGTTGTGTGAAAGCTCAGCCCCGCAGCTGAGCCAGCCCTTTTTTTTTTTTATAACCAGTTTTTCTTGTTCATCCCACCTGCCTGCACCAGTTTGTCATCACCACCCGAGCACATCACTCCAAAACTGCTGTGCTGACCACCACTGATTCACAGAGCATGTAGCCGGGCTGCATTCACAAACACACCCGTGGCTCTTGAAGAAGAATAGACTATTGTGACATCTCTATATCCTCGCACTCTCTCTCTGGCGTCTGTTGTTAGACCACACTGGTTCAATGTCGATCCCAGATATTTATCAGTTGTCGACTCTTCCTCCATTCCCAAACTCTTTTTTTTATCCAACAGCAGAGGAGTCATCCAGGAGGCAGCACACAGCGCGGCCCAGAGTTGAATCTCGGGTTGAATGTGACACCACATGTTTCAGCACTTCTAAGATTGACCCAGAGAAAGACAAACTGAGCTGTGACTTCAAACCAAATCCAGGACACCATGGCGTTGAGATAGTCGAGGATAAAAGAAAGTAAGATGGCGGAGGAAAGAGAAAACCAAGACCACCTGGACTTCTGTCACCTATTCAGAGCCAGACCGTTGATGACCCATCACAGATATCAGCATATATGATGTCTGAAAAGTGATATGTTGTCCAATAGGAAAAGTTGTCCTTTACAGAAAACAACGATTTTGGGATTACTCTCAAATGGTGCCATTGACTACTTCAGCGGATGGAATAGCACATCCAGACAAGCACGGCACAAAAAGCAATTTAACCGCATCAGAAATTGCACCCATAGCTCCATGGAGAGTGTTCGGGAGGGGGGGGGGGAGCAAATAGGGTGAGCATTACACTCTCCCTATTTGAAGAGGAAGACCATTCTCCTGTCTTTCATGGATTGCAAAGTGGTTGTAGAATTTCCCACTGGCTTTTACTTCCTCCACAACAACACTATCAGTGGGTAGCTTCCCGAGCTTGACAACTCTGTCCACATGTTGCTCAGAGAGGGTTTTAATCCTCTTGAAATGGTATCAGGAGTATGAGCTGGAGCAGCCAGTCGAGAGTGTAGAGTATGTATACATCTTGATCAGCTGAGCCAACTCACTGCTGGGATGAAGAAATGTGTAATTTAACGTGATCCTGTAAAAGAGAAACTTCATATATCTTGCAAATCTTTGGGTCAAGTTCAAATACCATGAAGCAGATCACTCTCAGAGTCCAGTGTTGTTTCCACAGCATGGAAAGTTAGTTTAGAATAAGCCCTTCATTACCTCTGGCCCAGGGCTTATATTTTACACAGTTTTTTGTTTGTCAGCAAGACTACAGAAAAACTACAGAATGGTTTTCCACAACACTTGGTTAAAGGCTGGAGCACGGGGCCAAGAAATAACCTCAAAGATTTAGTCAGATATTGACATTTTCATTGATTTCCCAGGGAATAAATCATGTCTCTTGATGGAAAAAAAAGTCTGGCATATTTAGAGGACTGATATATGCATCAATGAATATTTAAACAACAAGAAAAATCCAGATTAAGCAGATTTAAATGTGGTTTCATTGAGGGATGGACTTTTTTCGAACTGCTGCACAGTCACAGACAGGGCGACAAACCTGTAACTTCCCCTGGTGTATAGACGTACTGTAGATGATGCAGATTTCGGAGGGAGTCAACATTTATCTTATCTTCTATATAGTTTTGAAATGTCCAAATGAACAAAAAGATCTGGTTTGGAATTAAACGAGTCCTTTGGGCCTTGCTGAGGTTGCTCTTTCTCTACCTTTATTTTATTATTATTTATTTTGACCCAAAATTCCAGTACCAGTCAGATATTACTGGTTTGTAACAAAATTTGTAACGATCGTGCTCTCCATCCTGGATCCTCCCCATAAACTGTGGAGTACAAGAAAGGCTCATCGTTGAGTTTTTACCCATTCTCTCTAAAGCATCAAGGTTTCTGCTGCAAGTATTAAGTCTGAGGTTTTCACCATTCTGAATAAATAGCAGCAAATCCCATTTACACCTGGGTTTTAATTTGTTTCATGTTGTGTTATTGTGTCTTTAAGTATTTTGTATTATTCCTCTATTTAAATAATAACTACAGTTGACTTCCCACAGCCTAAATGTTTAATTGTTAAGAAAGGAAAATAACAAATACACACACAAAACCTCAAATCTAGAAACTTCAAATTAAGGGACATATTTCTCAACATGCCTCACCATGCTGCTGATCCTTATTTCCACCTTGGCATGTTGAATTACATCTTGTGGACATAAATCCATTAAACCATCATCAAAGGAACTGGTATTTCCGCTGAGGGCTTACAGGGAGTCCCAGAACAGGACTGTGATGGTGCAGGACCAATTGATGCATATCAAGTATTTACTACGGGAAGATGCTGGTGCCCGACCTGCCTGTTGGTATGGGATGCACATCTGAAGGGAACTGAGCAATACACTGTACTATCATCACCCAGGAGTTGGGCGTGAATGTTGTATGTTGGCTTGACGATAACATCTTCTGCCCAGCTACTGGAACCTGTATGACCATATCTCCACCTTTAGAACAAACAGATGAGGCTGAATTGCCTTAACCCGCACATTACCTCACTTTATCTTTCACAGGACAGTACTATAAGTAACGCTAAGCAAGCCTTGCCAAAAGGTAGGTCGGATATTAGCCAGGGAAACACAACGTGGACAATTATTCCAAAAGAAAAGCGGTGCGAGTGTGTCCGACACCAGGTCAGAGAAAGACCGAGAGGGAAAACACAGTCAGTACAAAAGGTGTAGAAACACAGCTTTTAGAAGAGAGCGAGAGCCAACGAGGCCACGCTCTTGTCTAATGCAAAACCATTGGTCTTTTATCTGGGTCTCAATTATTCAACGAGAAAGCAGCCTCCCCCTCTGAGAAGAGAGAAGATATTGGACTCTACATTACCTTTCGACAGGGGAATAGTGTGACTGCAGTACATTCCACCTGAGAGGCTGTTCTGGGACCAGGCACCGGCTGAGCACCTAATGACATCATCCATTTCTCGGGGCCTCCTGGAACACGATTATGGTGATTTACAATTTATTCACATCTGCTGTTGTGTTGAATTCTTTTGTACTCGGTTCAGCTGCTTAGAGCTCTGTGATCTACTTCTCGGGGGTTAGTGGCACTGCAAACAGCCAGCAGTGACTCAGTAAGGGCCATATTAAAAATGTGTTTGTTGCACTTGAACGCCATCTAATCACATACAGGACCACCTGTTGACACCCCCCCCCCCCCCCCCCCGCCCGATCTGCACTGAACACATATATACTCGGTAATGGACGAATGTGATTATTACATTGTGGAAGAGCACATCACATCTGTCAGCGTAAATAATCTATACACCAATAAAGCAGTTATTTGGAACTCCGATCAAATATATTGAGTCGGACAGATGTCACACGTATCATTCCCCTATGAAACAGCAATATGACAAAATCGATCGTTCTGCACGAGTTTAAAATAACGACAACAGCTTTTCCACCATTTCATTGGGTTTATTCATCGAGCTGTTGTTAAATCAGGGTTCTTTCACACCAATGGATCGTTTGGTCTGGACCTTCAGAATTTTCAGGTTGGTGTGAGCCAAATTTCAAACAGATGTGAAAGGTGCCTCGGACCAAAGTCTTGAGCAACGGACCAAAATGTTGGGATCAATTTGAAGCATGGTTTGGTTTGTTTGCAGTGTAAAACACTAGTTTGGATAGTTTGGACTTACGTTAAGACAAGATTAATTAATTAACAGAACACGAAAATAACCTGCAGCGGGTCGCAGGATCGCAGTCTTTGCCTCTGATGATATAATGTTTGAGCGACGAGGACATTCATTTGGCACATTCAAACTAGTTCTGAGTGCTGTGCCTGAGGTTTGTGATGTTGGTAGTAATACCACAATGATATGACAGGGGCAAAGAAATTTAAGAAATTAGCCGGTTCATTTATTTTCCTCAATCAAATAGAACCCGTTGAATTGACAGTACACTAATGTCAGGAGCACGCCATCTATGAACCAATTAATATCAACTAAGTGGATCAAATGTAAACAATGTAACTAAGATACGAACTTGGTTTGGACCTATCTAGACTTTCAGTGTGTGTAAATGCTCTCAGCGAAATGTTGCGGACGAAATAACTGGAATGAAACTTTTCCGACCTAAGCTTTTCCAGCCTTGGAGAAGCTCAGACACATCCCAGTTACAGTCCACACTGTGTGAAAGCAAACTGGAACAACCATGTGATTTTAGAAAGAAATTTAAAAGCAATAACCTTGTGGCAATGCACATCTTATAAGTGCAAAGGAATTAGAACAGAGTTGTGATGTGCCTGTGTCCTATTTAACACTTTCTTCCTGGAGGTTCGACGATATAATGATCATAACTACTTATTTCTCCGTCAGATCTCGGCGATGCCAGAGAACATAAATGTGCAGCTAAGGCTCAGCCAAGTGCAGCATGTTGTGCTAAAATCAGATTTTCTCACAAGTGCTCATGCTGCTCTAATCATGAACAATGACACATCACCGAAACTCTGCAAACAACGAATTACCTGTCAGTCTGGGTGACTTCATGCTCACAGCTCTGCTGAATACAAACTACATCCACAAACTAGGAGGCTACAACTTGTTTGTTTTGGTTCAGATCAAATAAACCAAATTATGAACATCGCTCTAGTCGTTTTTTAAATCGTTACATAATACATCTTTGAACACTGACTTTATCAAAAAACAATGTCTTTGATAAAAACAAGATAAATGTTGTTTGACAACAAACTCCTTCAAAATCTTTGTGTTTTCTCTGGTAAAAAAAGATGAGATGCAATATTATAGATTTTTTTTTTTTTTTTTTGCACAATGCATCGATTCCCTTTCCTGCGCGGCACATGTCATTTCAGGACAACACCGGCCGGGCAGCAGATGACGAGCACAGCATGGAGCCCAGTGAGGACGCTGAATAACTTATCATCAATCATTCAATCAATCTGCTTTTCTGCTTCAGAAAATAATGAGAGAAAATCTGTGAAATAAGTTTGACTAAAACACAGAATGGCGGTGACTGAATGTAATATAAAAAAATAAACTACAAGGACATTTGACGCAGGACTAAGACAATACAAAGAGAAGCTGATCACCAAGAAAATACACTGGAAACATCAAAATGACTGCAAACACTAATTTACATTTAAATTGATGGCAGATGGACTTTTTTTTTTTTAAGATTCTACTCCTGGAGCCATTTCCAATATCCTGGGTCACACAGTATATTCTATAGTTCTGGCTGCAGGCGGGTTATTTAGATCATGTTGTTGCCATTTCCTAAATTCACCTTGGTTGACCATCGGCATGCAGATGACACACCTCATGAAGAGGCTAAAAGAAAACGTGCCTATATTCTCATCTGTCACACACACACACACACACACACACAGTACTTGCAGTCACATTGTACACACATACACACACATCAGCCAAGTCTGACAACTTAATCTAGTCCATCTCTACTATCTGTAATAGATCCAACTACTGTGTGAGTGATGAGCCTGAGTATGACTGGTGCTGAAGCAATTTAAATTTTCAGATTGCTAGGAAGGGCTACGCGAACGGGGGGGGGGGGGGGGGGGGGGGGGGGCATAGTGACGATGCCAGTGACAGGGGAGGTTTGTCAATGACTGCAGACTTCATTTGAGGATGAACCTGATCCTGGGGATTCCAGTCCCCTCCCTTATCCCCCGGCGCGGAATCGATTGGTTAAACAGGCTTGATGACTATGCATTTGATGACTACACAGCACTGTTGTTCACAGCAGGTATTAATAGAGGGGGGAGAGGAGAGAGAGAGAGAGAGAGAGAGAGAGAGAGAGAGAGAGAGAGAGAGAGAGAGAGAGAGAGAGAGAGAGAGAGAGAGAGAGAGAGAGAGACAGTAGAAAAGCAGAGGGCTCATTTCATTTTCTCCAGAGAATCTCCGAAACAGGAATTTGACAAACCTGCGATGAGTGCTCCCCCAACAGATTCCACATATTATCTGAGGTACAGTGAACACAACGCGCCGAGAAAGTTGTCGAACCAGCATTCGCGAGGATCATTATACGACAGGAAACTCTGGTCTCCAAAAAAATGTGACAAGGCAATTTAGTTTTTCCTGGAAAGACTTGGTGACAGCCTTTCTCCTTCAGTTATACCAGCTGTGTGTTTCTTCCGTAGACTTTATTTAAAGATGGACGACGTGACAGCACCTTGTAATGTGAAGCCAAAGCGAGTGTCTTGCTCGCCCCCTGGTGCCTGGCTGAGGTATAGGTCATAAATCCTGACTCCTCCATGTTAATGGAAGGGACACGGACCAAACTAATAAATCAAAGAATATATTTTTTGCTGAAAGATGGTTTCTGTTATTTTAGGTAGTTTGCATCCCACTGATGTGTATTCGAGGTTTGATGCAATAAAAACTGAATTGAACTGTGATGATTGACAACTGACAACTGTGTGTACGGGGGGACGTCGCTACGACAGCTCCATCCGTCGACCCCCACTGTTCAGACTCGACTTCCAAATGACATCACAGAAAAGACAGTGTCTGCATCCAGGATAATTTGGCTTAATTTCTGAAAAGTGGGAGGAAGTGGGGACGCGCCTTTCATCTTTATAGAGTCTGTGGTTTCGAGGAGATGTACAAATATCACTGAGAACAGAGCTGAGCTGGAGAGGCAGCTCTTGTCATCGGCAGTTGCTTTGATGCAATTAGATTTTTTTGGTTTTGTTTTTATAATAAACTTTTCATCAGACAGTCGCTGCACTCAGCTGATTATTGATTGGAACAAAAGACATAGAAACTTTAGCTCTTTTCCCCACATTGCAAACATTTCTGAATTAACAAAGGGGCAAATGAAATCAACACAGCGTTCATTGAAAGTGACTCATTACAAGTTCTACTTTGCTTCAGTGTCTGATTTACTCAGGCTTTGGATTGGATTAGTTTTAAACACGAGGACAAGGAGTGCGTTTGCTGGAAGGTCTGGTCTTTGACTAGAACTGCCCTGTTAAGTCTTGAAGAGAGAAGGTCACCTTCTGAGCTGTGCATTAAAATAGCCCTTAATGTCAGATGATGCAGGTTGTAATTAATCTGCTTTTCAAGTTATGATCATTCAACATTACAACCACACTCTACCACAGCTACCATCAGAACCTGTGTGTAAATGAAAGTGCCGTTGGAATTCGATAGTTGCTGTGAGGCCATTTCATCCAAATTGTTGGTTGCTCTGAAGATTGCTTAATGAGCTTTGAGAATAGCAGCCCTCACGTTAAACACTGTTTCACCAAGTTTAATTGTCCAAATCATATTGTGCTGTTAGATAATTACATTCGTACAGTTGGTCACTGGCCCAGTTCACGCCACGCATCAACATTTGTCTTTGCGAACAGCAAGTTGTCACTGGAAACGCACGAGGAGACGCACTCTGATGCCAGGTGTGCACTGACGTATGTCCACATCCCCAGAGACTCATGGTAATGACATGTATGAACAGGGCTTTTGTTTGACCTTGACGATGTGCTAGTAGCATGCATCCTACTATCATATTAGGTCACATAAGGTTTAAATGACTAAATCATCATTCTTCTAATAATCATATCCTGGCTTTTATGCTTTTTTTGGGGGGGGCTTTCTTGGTTTTCATAGAAACCTCAAAATACTGTATACAACTGCAGGTGGCTGCTTCTTATTCCAGGGGTTAGGTGGAGTAGAAATGCAGGATACCTGTGCCTGATTATACTTTAAAATTATGATGCACTAACTTCCTCGGTTATTTGCTTGCTAACCCATGTACCGAATGTATCCTGCATGTCTGTGACACGAGCATGTGCGTGTCTCTGCGTTTGTACATGTCGCACCAAATTGCCTCTGTGAGCATCCCAGCTGCCGACTTCAAAGAGCAGCAGTGGTGAAGCTCAGCAGGGAAGTGACTCAGGCCCCAAAGAGACCATGGGAAGATATCAAACAGGCTGCCATCTTTTTCTTTTTTTTTTCGCGGCCAGCGGGCTCGACAGAGGTTGTGCTTCCCATCTTTCCTCTCTCTCCCTCTCACCCCTTCCGCCGTCCTTCTTTAGAGCTGTAGCACGAGCCCCAAATTGAAGCTTGCAGATTATCTTTGAAACTGGCCCTGCAGATGGAGCAAGTTGAGTGCAATAAAACTTCAACCACGAGGACGAGAACGTTCTTGGCTGAAATCACACAAAAAATGATGTCCAGCATTAAAGTCCAGTGCGAAGGCCTGCCACTGCAGGTAAAGCAGGGATTACCAGAAGGGGCCGGATAAGAGATGCATGGGCTTCCAATCACTTACAAGTGGCTTTAAGTGGGAAGATCTATACGAGCAGGAGCAGCATGGGAAAGAGTTAGATAATACAATTCTGATTGAGTTCAGGGTTGTCAGATATTGAACTTTGGTCTATATAAAGATGGACGACTTTAAAAACCAAAACATCTTGATTGCCCCCTGGTGGCTGGCTGCAGTATTGGTCATAGTGTCAGTCTACTCAATGATAGCAGATTTAAAACTGACCAAAGTCAAAGTACATGTTAAATAAATTAGTCTTGAAGATGATTTATGTCATTCTAGGTGGTTCTTATCACATTGGTGTATAATCGGGTGATCACCCTGATCACCCCGGCTACCAAAATCAATAGCTCAAGATGGCGGCACCCGTATCTGGGATATTGTAGCTTCATTTTTGCACAACGGGAGGAAGTGGAAATACGTCTCCATCTTTATATACAGTCTATGATCTGATCAACACTGTTTGTAGTGATGGCCTTGGTGGGATTGAAGAGGTTAAGATTTGAAGTTTTCAGGCGCATTAAGCGAGGACTTATTATATTTGTGCTTCGGGGTATGTGTGCAAACAAATATACGGTACATATGCTTGTATGTGTCTCTTGACAATGTTGCAATGGCATAATGGAGGACGATATAGCGCTGGTGAGTCGGGACAAGGCTCCAGGAATGCGTCAACGTTTCTTTCCCAAGCAGGGATGTTTGTTTTCCACAGGCAAGTCTGATAAACAGTACAGCATCATTGGGGAACCAAGAGGTCGGGGGGGGCCAGCTTTGAAAAACAGCTCATTTCCATTTCTTGCACATATTCCCGTTTTAGCTGACACTCGGCCAGAGTGACTTCTTTTGAGTGAGCATGATGAGAGTTAAGTGTCCTGCTCAAGGACACTTTGACAGGATGCTTTGTTGTTAACGGACAGCATTTATCGTTGGGGTCAAACTGGTGACAGGATCATCTCTTTGAGGCAGGTCTGATAGACATGTGAGAAGAGAGGTCAGTTTCCGATGACACAGCACCCTTCCTCGTCGGTGTGCGACTGATGCCAAATGTGGAGAACCATCTCCACGCTTGTCAAATTGACTGCTGTTTTAAAAACTATCAGGAATATTAGTTTTACTTCATCAACTTTTAAATCTGGCAGCAATGTTTTTTCCCTCTCATAGATGTGTACAAGAACACAGAGAACTGACTATTTTATTGTATTTTATGTTTGGCAGCAATTTCTCTTTCGTCAATGTGTGAAATCCAAGCGTGCCCAAACCAATTAAGTTGCCGAATTTCATTTGATGGGAAAATCTAATTGAATGCACTCATCAAAATGGTGGACAAGTCTGATTGACAAACTATTAACACAACCCCATGCCCTCAATATTTCTCGACATGCGATTCTTGGATTCTTGAGTGAGTCATTGAAATGCATGGGCATGACTCTCCGGGAGGTATTTCATTTGCGGAGGTAAATCATTTATTTCCTTTAATGTCTGTGGAGCCGACTGAGTGGTGCCTTTGATCATTGCCACTGTGAACGCGACAAAATAGCTGCTGTAAATGAGCTGAAAATGAATTTCTGCCCATTAAAATCCCCAGCACTTTATCTCTCGTTATTGACTACGGATATTGTTATTACTAATGAGAGAAAAATCATTCAGTCCATTGCTTAACCTTTAAAAAGACTGAAATGTCCTCAGACTTTATTATAGAATATCTTCGTCTATTAGATTTTTCTTTTAAAAAAAATGGAAAATGACAAATGTGGTTAAATCAAGGAACAACTTTTTCTACATGATATGGTTACATACACTCGCTTATAGAGAAACTATGGGAAGATAATTCTATAAGTTCTCTACGTATCATCTCAAGAGATAATATCACATCCTGTTCACATCCTTTCTCTTTTGTTCTCCAGTTTCCTTTGGGGAAAATTAGCAGGTAAGTTATGAGGCAGGGAGCAAATATTTCTGTTAAGCAGTTCCATTTAATATTGATAAGATATGGGGCTATCTACCTGCAACAATGGAGCTGCCATTACGCCCGATGCTCCCTGCCCGTCATTGGCCCGGCCGAGAAGAGGAGGAGGGAGAGAGACAGCGTGATCTGGTGAACAACAGATACAAGCCTCGGCAATCACGGCAGGCCCACAACATTAAAACCTTTTATGGATTTCTGCATGCTGCCGTTTTCTGATGAGAGGGACATTTTCAATGGGTGTGATTGCCACTGTGCGGGGATCACGGCTGGCTGGTAGATGGAGGGGGGGGGGCTTCTGCAGATGGAGATGGAAAGAAAAAAAAAAAAAAGAGCACAGTTTTGATCATTGCCCTATTTCTGCTTGATATTCATGGCCTCTCCTTCAACCCCCGGCCTCTTGTGTGTGACTAGTGAGGGATAAAGGGGGAAAGACACTCACACCTTTTAACACCCGACGTGCGGGTCAAAACAATGAAGCATTTCAGAAAAGTCAAGGCACAGTGTTTAATTTGCTGCATCAAACATCAACCCCGAGGTTCATCGCTTCTCCATTATTTAGGGAGATAAGAGCCGGGCTGATGTGCACGTGGCGGCATGGACATTGCTGATATTGTCGACATTATGACAGGCTCACTCAGAATGAATTCGTATTCGAGTTTATCAAATTTGCATTTCATTCAAATATTAGCACTGGTGTCAGTGTGTCGTCAGATGGAGACGCCGACTTGGTCAAATTAATTGTATAATTTCCACTTTGCCATGAAAAGTTCACTTGAGGAATTCAAATCGGGACATGGAAGAGTTGACCTTAGGTGCACCTATACAACAAGTTTGCATTAGGTTTGTGTATGGGGCAGTGGTGGGGCAGTGGCTCTGTGGGTTTTCTGCAGTTACTCCGGCTTCCACAGTCAAAACACTAGGGAAATACTGACCGTAGGTTTGAATGTTTAACGGAATGGTTGCTGGTTTCCATATGCTGGCCCTGTATTACACTGGCGACCTCTCCGGTGTGTACACCTCCTGTGGCTCAATTCCAACTGGGATTGGCTCCAGCTCTACAGTATAAGCAAATAGATAAGGGAGACATGGGTGAGAGCATCAAAGAGTTGTGGATTCAACCCCACAGTGAGTTTAGAAGTTTGAGATGTTGTTGATTTGTATTGCTTTAGCCTCATTTTTCACTTTGACCACATATCTATCGATACAATATTCGACACAGTTAATTTGTTGGTATACGGAGAAATATTAGACATTCAGCGCAGAAGAAAATTCTAACATCACATGCGTCAGGTTCGCCATGTACACTACAGTGGGTTTGACTTTCTCTTTAAAAGGCATGCTTTGCAAGATCAAAGGTCCTGCTCTCAGCTCCACTTGGCATTCACAGTCACACAGTGTGAGCAGCACTGACATCTAAGACACCACACTGGCAACATGAACCAGCCTTCTATCTTTAGTCCTGTCTGCATCTATTATCCTGTTTGAGTCCACAGAGCATTTGCCCTGCTATCTGCATATTACCTCTGTGCATACTTCAGTATTATTGCAGACAAGCGATGAATCTTGATGAAGTTGGATGTGGATTTCTATGATGGGAAAAAAACTGCCTGACTGTGGAGCTCTGCAGGCCCGACAACAAGCGGAACATGACATAGAGTTCTGTCCTTAATCAAATACATGCCAGCTTTCATTTCAAAATGCATTATGCATTTCGGGGAGAAAAAAAAAAAAACCTAAACTGGTTATTGAAATGATTGCATCCTTAAAAGCCCAATTACTTTAAATTCAATGGTCTTTAAATGAATGATTATCTTAACATTTTATATTCATAACACTCTCTTTTTCATGTCTAAAATTAATTTGTCATTATTAGGAGATATCACATTTCGAGTTCTCAGTTGTGGGAAGCAATTTATCCAATGCCACGAATCAAATTGCTTGCATTCTTCTACATAATAGTGTATTTTGTTATTCCAATTCAGAGGTTTTTCCTTCCAAACAGCTTGGCCAACAAGGGTGTATTCAAATAGGCTCTTTGAAACTCTTCCACCACTCTTTAATTTTCTGGCTATCATTTGATGTTTCATGACAGATGGAGAGAACAGTCACGTCCACCTCATGTGGCAAACCCCGTCCTCTCCATTATTCCCTTAAGCCCTGGGCCCACAGGTTACAGTTAGAAAGCCGTAGATGGCATTCATCAAGAACTCCTCCTCCCTCCTACTTTCTCTCTCCTGGCAGTTGGTTTTTTTCACTACCCTCTTTCATCCTCTCAACAATCCAGCCAGCTTTGCTTAGCATTATGCCCAAACCACTGAGTACAGCCCTGTAATTCCATATGATTTCCCAGTATGCATAATCCTCTTCTTCCCAGGCGACATTCCAGAGAACCATCCCAAGAGCACTATAAGGAAAAGACTCTGTAATCCAACACAGGTTCATGAAATCCTCTGATCTGACTCTTCATAATCACAGGGGAGTCTTGTTATCTTTGCGACAAAGTGCCACGGTGGCTAACTTTCCTCTCCGGTGCCAAGTCGGCCGTTATCAGAGCCCACGAGGGCTGGAGAAGCCGAGGGTGATCACCAATGCTGGAATCTATCCACTGAAAAGGGGCAAAGGTCAGACAATCCCACTGGCCAAGTTCCTCTTATCACACTCTGCCTCTAGGGAGGGGAAACTACACCAAAGAGAACCAAGGTGTAAAGCAGTCTGGCCTGTGACGATGGTTAATTGGTCCTTATAATATAAGTATTGACAGGGTATGTTTTCAGTTTTTTCTTATCTGGCAGAGTAGACCTACACGGAAATCCTATAAATATAAGTTTATAACAACCTATATTTTGTTGTATTTGTCCCATTGCTGGACAGTGATCAGTATTGATGTGTGCATGAATGTAAAGATAATATTAAAGTAAACCAATGAAAATAAAAATTGAAAAATATATAAAAAATTGGAAATATGTATTGATGACTTTGATCACTATGAATCACCACATAAATGTGCTGGACCAGCTCTTATTGAGGAGTCATGGGAGTTTACCTATCCAGTCCATCCACTAGTTGTGCTTGTCAACCCTGTTTCAAGGACGTGTTTTCAAGGTGCAGCTGACGGAGTGTGTCCAGACTGAGGGCTTCAGAATTCCCCCTCTGCTATATGCAGACGATGCGGTTCTGTTGGCTTCATGGAACTGCGATGCTCAACGTGTGCTGGGATGGTTGTCAGTTGAGCCTGAAGTGGATGAGAGGCAGCACTCCAAGTCTGAGGCCACGGTGCTGTCAGAAAACAGTGGATTATTGGGATTTACGTCTTCCGCAAGTGAAAGCAGTTTTAGAATATTCATGGTGCGGGAGATTGACATGCGGATCAGAGCAGCGGAGCAGACACTCTACGGGACCACTATAGTGAAGAGGGAAGCTTTCCATTTACCAGTTGATCGCCTCACCTGTGGCCATCAGCTTTGGGTAATAACCGAAAAGAATGAGATAGTGGATACAAGCAGCTGGAATGATTTTCTCCTGCGGGGTGGAAGGGCTCGGCCTGAGAGATCAGGTCAGGAGCTCAGAAATGCCGGGAGAGTTGCAGAGTAGAGCTTCTTCTCCTTCACGTCAAAAGGATCCAGTTGAGGTGGTTTGGGCATCGAAGGTGATTGATTAGTGGGCACCTCCCATTTGTCACTGGTACATCCAACTGGCAGGAGACCCTGGGGTAGACATACATCATGCCGAGGAGATTACAGCCTATATCTCATCTGACGAGCTGTAGAGAGGGACCTCCGGAATACCTTGCTTGACCTGCTGGCACCACGACACAACCCCAGATAAGGAGTAAGGATGGATGGATGGTTTTAGATGTTGATGAACTTCAGAATTCACCAGGCTGTACCACGCATCCTTCTTCCCAAGCAGTTGAATACTGTTACTTTCTTTGTTTGCTTTGTGCCCAAATACATGTTCACAACCTGAGACTGTAGTGAACACACCAGCACCAACAGTCATGAAAGACTTTCTCATAATCCTCTCTGCTCACACCGGGGGAATCTATTGGAGCAGTGTCTTGCAACATCTGGCTACAGCTTAACCTTCCCGCTCAGCACCCCTGGGCCCAGGGGAACACAGCACACATACACGCACACGCATGCCTCTAGGGTGTAATGCACTCTGACTACAAAGTGATTTTTACACTGTGACCATGTGGCCTGCCATGCAGTGTGTGTGCCTGAATGTCTGCTGATTCTACTCGGTCTGTGTAGTGATGCCAGTAGTCACACACCAGGCCGTCGAAGGCAGTGCTGTGTGCCTCCTGATAGTCTGGCAGCCTCACACCTCCTCCTGTGCACTCCAGTCCGGGAAGCAGGAGGCAGCCACCGCCGGACCTCGTGCCCACTGGCAGCGACACCTGAGAGATCCCATAGCCAGGAGTTCAAGGGTGAAAAAATGTCGAATGCCTCGGTTGAACGCCTCGTGTCACACTGGCAATTCTCTGACCAGGTAGCCTCAATATTCATTTCCTTTTCAATTTGTTTTACTCAATGCCCATTTCAGGGTGACACACCATACCACATGTTCCCTAAGTTAGTTTGCTTGTTTGTTTTGTTGTAAAAATGTTCACGTCTCACTTTTTCATCCGGGTTTGTTGCATCACCATCAAATAGGAATTTCGGCGCCTGGACATTCTCAGTTACAGGCGTGTGGGCGAGATCTCACAGCGAAATGAAAAAAGGTCTCCCTCACATGAAAATGCCCCATGGAAGAAAAAAAAAAAAAAAAGTCCCTGCATTCCTTTTTATTCAGTGACCTTCCACGCAGTTTCAGAAAAAAGCAGAAAAATTTTACATTTGAACAAAATGCACTGGCATACACATTCGTATTCCAGCCAGGCGTGCATGTGTTGCTTTTTGTGTGATGTTTTAAATGGCTATAATTCCAGTCCACAGTCCAGAACAGCAGGCAAAGGGGTGAAGAATGATATAATTGGTTGTTTCATACAGCTCGTCCTCTGCTCCTTCTCACAGCCAGCACATCTATTTCATCCAGCGGTGCTTTTAAAATACCAATACGCCCCTAGGTCTGATGCATTTAATACACCTTGAAAAGTAAATGACGTGTTTTTTGGTTTTGGTTTTGAGGGTTCTGACACACAGGGGAACAGAAAAACGGTACGTTAGCTTCACCTCGGAGTGGCAATATGGTCCGACACGTTGAGTTTAGAAACGGAATAGCATAGAACACAATTCCAGTACCACAGAATCACTATTCCTGAGATCTCCGTGATTTTCATTTTCATTGGGATTCTGAGTGCACATTGTGGCTACAACCAGGTGGGCCTTTGCCTAAGGCTGCTGCTTACATATCTTGTGAAGTAATCATCGGGTCTCAGCAGGATATTTTGCTCCCCTTGACCCCTCGCACATCACACACACAATACGAGAAGCTGATTTATGTTTCATATGGAGAAATGGTACAACTGCTTATGAAAGTCCTTCCAGAGGTTTTTTTTGCACTAAGGGCTTCAGTTACCTTACATACTGGGGCTGTGGAATTACGCCAAGAGATGAAAAACATAGCAAACTCTAAACCCTGCGCTGGCTGTCTGAAAGTGAGATGATAAGGAGTTCTTATCATTTTTAAATCTGCTTTATCTGCACCAAAGGCCACACATACATATCCATAAACTACTTTGAGTCAGTTTTAGTTTTTTTTCTTCTTCTATCCAGTATTCAGAGTGCATTCAAACGTTGATCAAGACTAACAATGTCACATCTACAAATTTCTCATGGCACCTGGAGCCTTGAGAAAGCCTGTGTTGTATCCATAATGGCATATTTGCAATTTCCTTTAAAAGTCAGGGCCTGTAGAGTTCCTCCCAAGGGGCAATTGTTTCAATACTTCACACTGGCTGGCGGGAGTAGAATAATGTGTCCTACACTGAATAATGTTGAACCAAAACTACGAGCAAACACTCCTGCACCCGAGTCATTTTTCATCCCACGACTTTAAAAGTTTCTGCTCCTGGACAGCCTGATGTCGGCTCCAGTGTAATCGTCCCAAAGCGGGCACAGCAGGACAGAACAGACAGGGATGAATGTCTCAGTTTAGTATGATCACTGGCAGATCTGGAGCATTTTCTATTTGTATGAGTATTACGGAGCCGCATGTGCCTCCCCCCCCCTCTCTCTCTCTCTCTCGCCCTCGCTCTAACTGCTTGGCACTGCATTATTTAGTGTACCAACGGCAGATTTATATGTAGTAAACACCGGATATTAGCCTTTGGCTCGAGAAGACCAGATGGCCGATCAATACCTCTCAAGCCGCTGCTGGTGATTGAAGGAGGGATCTGTTGTTTAAAAAATGAGGTAGCAATTGAGTAAAATATGGTTTGCATGAGGACACTTAGACAGGCTGTTACTTTCTTCTCAACCTTTCCCCGGCTGATTCGCACCTCTCGGCTTGGATGACGAACGTTTTACAAGATCCGGATCCGTTTGTCTCTCTTCAACTGTCTCTTCTCTCCCCAATGCCTCTTGGCTATAATCTGCTAATCTACAACAGGTAAACTTTGTCCTTCAACCACTGAATGTGATTCAATTAAACAAAAGACAAACATACCGACGCTTGCACAACGCTGAACCAAAGCACCGTGACCATGACTGGTTCCAGCATGGCGGCGGCGGCGGGTGGTGGTGGTGGTGGCAGTGGAGATTGGAGTTGAGTGTGGTGAGGCGGAGCAGTTTGGGGAATCCCTCGCCTGTCGGAGTGCTGCAATGCCATCCATCAAGTCTATTTTTATGGGACTAAAGAGCTAAACCACAAGCCTGAGGGGAGGACATTAAGGGCCTGACAATGTGAGCTGAGGCAATTGATCTATTTAAAACAGCAGTGGCAAAGCAGTGGTGCGGCACAAGATTTGTGGCGTTTTCATTTACTTCTGCGTTTTTCACCTCCTGATTAGATCTGGATGGCCTCTAGGTAAACATCGTCAGTAGATCCTATTTACTCCCTCTAAGGACCTAAATGTGAGAGCGTACAAGGATATCTGTCTCTAATGGTTCCCCAAACTGACAACCTTGTTTGTCTGTCTTTTTCTGCTTTCATAGCCCTTATTAGAGTTAGGCTCCTTTCCCCAAGGATGTGAATACATTCATGCCGTTAGAACCCCATTCCATCACTGTTTGCGATTACTGCTATACCTCTTAATGTTATCTGGGGCATTAATTCAGCACTAGACCAAGTTTGTATTGTTTCAAACCCTGTCCTGTTTTTTTCTGCCGTCTGTATGTCCTTATCTTAAATGGTTCATTAATGGTTATTTGTGTTTTACTGACCAACTCGAAAAAACAAGGCATTTGACCTCAGGGAGTTTGTTCTTGACATTGTGCAACACGATAAGCAGATGTTTATGAGAAATTTATGAATGCTCTGTAACGATCAAACAAGTGCGTCACTGTATCGGCGCAGCAGCTAAAAGATGACCTTGATTTGACACAAAGCACGAAATGAGCATGTTCAGCCAATACAGTGTAGAGAAGACCGTATTTAGGTTGATCACACGTTCACATTATTATTGCAGTAAAGCTACTGAATAATAGATATTATCACATTAATTACGGACACAAAGAGAGTAAATTACTTGCAGACATTTTTGTTCTGCCATTGTTATGTGCCAGCAGCATCCTCACCAGAGGGAGGGTAGACCTCGCGCAGGGCGATATTGCTATTATTTTTCATATTAATCAATATATACATTTTTTAAAGACATTTGGAGTATTTCAACTTTATTGACAGGACAGTACAAGTGTGAAGTGGAGCGAGAGGGGTGAACCAAACCCGCAGCTTCTCCAGAAAAACTCAAGCCTCCGCATAAGCCCGCTAGCTCACGTGGTAGCGAGTGTGTCCCCAATATATACGCAGTTAATGCCATTTATTAGGAGGGTAACCATTTCAGCACAGATGTCGAAGATGCACATAATGTGTCATGATGAGTAGCACTGAATGTAAACATGGTTTGTTTACTCTTTCATTTTCAGAAAACTCAAATGTTGTCCACAACCAAAACAGTGTCACATTTATGCTAACTAGGCTCTTGTAAGTCTCCGCCATGCAGCCAGACAGCATCTCAGGAGTGGTGGCTCAGGGTGAAACGCTGCACTTCCACTGAGGCCTTGTAGCTTTGAAAAATGTTTGCATGCTGGGACTTTCAAGCACACAGTTTCATTTCATTAGCTTGTTGAAACCCATTTTTCACCATTCTAACTGACGTGTTTTTCGCCGTGAAGTATAAAATTGGACTTTCTATCTCCTTCCTTGTTTTTGCGCTTTTGTCATATCGAGTAATGATCAACCGAAGTCGGGGATACTGGTGTGCGTACCAGTTTGCCTGCTGGCCAGTCCTGGCGCATGAGTGGTGCGTGGGTGTAGTCAGACTGAAATGGGCCCCCACGCAGCTTAACTAATATCAAGTAGGGAAAGCATCATCAAAAGAACCTCCGTTTCTATTTCTGAACACAATATTGAAATTCAAGCACTTCCAATGTCTATTTTTCAAAAGCTTTCAAGGATTGCTTTTATCATTTATAAACATTGTGAGGCCAAAGAGAAACATACAACACAGACCTGTTTTTCCTTCTGGACAAGAGCACAGGGTCACTTCAAAGATCTCTTCATCTCCTTGAGGTTCTCTGTTTTATCTACAGCTCTGTAATCCTCTGTCCATCCCTCGGGTTAATGAGGGACTTTTTTTTAGTTGTGCACTCAGTAGATAACACAAAATCAAAGGTTCATCAAAGCGGGGTTGTGTTTCTCAGGTTTAACCTTTGCAGACAGATTTGAATTTTACAGGTTGGAATAATGACATTTTTTAACACCGTTCTGTGGGAATATGATTAAAGGTCCGGTATATGAATTTGGGGGGGGGGACCAAACACTGTTTCTTGAGATTTTATGTAAATTTGTTGAGGGTCGCAGAGGGGGAGGGGCTACACCCTAGACAAGCCACCAGAGCATCTCAGGGCCTGCATGTCTTTGGACTGTGGCAGGAAGCCTAATTAAAAATCCCAAGCAGACACAAGGAAGACCCTGGACGATTCCACCCGTCTTGTTAAGAGGTGCAAACCACTGCACCACCGTGCCGCCTCAGAGATATTCAGCTGCAGGCAATCTGCATCCTCACCACTAGATGCTACTAAATCCTCACGTAGTTGTACTTAATTCATATCAAAATTGTTTCTACATCAAGTAACTTAATTGCTTAACAATCTGATGGCTTATACCTGGTGTTTTTGCAGGTGGTTTATGCAGCTTATTCAGTAATTTAACGTGTTTTTCCAACTCTGCAGATTGCCATTAGTAAATCCATCAAGATATTTTTTTATTTGAAACGAGTTGAGTGGGTTGAGCAGCCAGTGAATTCTGCTTCACTACATTTCACATTCACAAAGGAGGTGTTAAAAGCCTCAAACACATGTCCCTGAGCTGACACTGAAATTCCTCTCAGACACAACCGTGGCCAGAGAAAAGGACTTATTGCTATTCCAAACAACTCCAAAGCCCGTACCACCACTCATGAAGGGATGTTTCCAAGACCATGGCAACAGTTCATTAAGAAAATATGTTAACACATTGGTAATTCTGTCCTCATGTATAACTAAATATTTTCCTCATAAAATGCATAAACATGTATTTAAAAAAACACGTATCACATCCAGAAATATGTAAATGGCATATTTATGTATGTTTAGCTGATGCACATTGGTAGTTTTTATTAGGTCTTAGTCCTTTGGGCAGATATTAAACATTTAACTAAGAGCAGCTGGCTTTTTTCATTGATCACTGGTTTCTGCATCTCTGGGGGACGTTAACTTTCAATCACCAATATCACAACTTGTTCATTCTACTCATTTGACGACTAGGCTGAGTGTTATGGCGCTGTTAAAGTCCATTAATGTACTTGTGAGATTATGGAGCAGCAATTGTAAAGATGAACATGATGAGTATCTCCTCTCTCCTATCTCCTTAAACTCTCCAGAGACTGAATTAGTATTGTTGTCCGTCTTTATACGACGACGGATACTTTAGAGGCGTGTCTCCATTATTGCAATCCTGTGGGTTTTATGATACACTACCGTATGTATACGTTGGCCATTGGCAATTGCTGAAATAGATTATTGGAACCCCAAGATAAGGATCCAAGCAAGGTCTGACTCACTGTTCCCCTGGCTGTCATTGAGAAGTGTAAAACTCTCCATAATTTACATTTTAACACTTTGTGAAAGACACAGGTCCATTAAGAGTCCCTCAGGAGGAGCTGCCTGTGGTTTACACTTTTATGAATCTTCCAGAAGGGTTTTTACAGGCTCTGCCGGCCTGTATGTGCCAGACTGCACCCACAGCTATAGTGCAGGCTTTACAAAAGAAAGCTGAATTAATTGGAATTAACAACATGTTACTAAGGGATACACTGATTTACATTATGTCTCGGTGAGCAGACTATCTTTCGGGAAATATTGTGAAAGGGCAAACGGGGAAATGCTGTGTTGATTAGTGTTAATTCGTGGTCTTTTTCATGTCACTGTGGACAGATTGATTTTTGTAGGAATCACATATTTGCCACAATAATGGTCAAATACTTAAGCAAAATATGGCACTGTTATTTCATCATTACTTAATTACTCTTGACCTTTATGTAAACTTACAATATGATGATAAACTTTATTACAGGCTCTAGACCCAATAGCAAGACATACACCATAAAGAAAAAAGAAAACAGATACATAAACACATACAAACATATTCTTATTCATGAGAGTCTTAAAAGGCACCCATACCAATGTTTCCACAGATATGATTGATAGCTGACCGAGCTGCACCTGGGGCCTGTGAGCATCATTATAATAAAGTTTTTATACTATAGTTTTCACAAAACCTCTTCTTGAGTTTGGGGTGAATACAACATGCTTTTTTTAGTTTGGCCCATGTCCCACCCACTAACATGGATGAAGTGGAGACCTAAAATGCAGCCAGCCACCAGGGGGCAATTACCATGGCTTGGCTTTACTTTTGGGGGGGGGGGGGGCTGTCATGTTGTCTGTCTGTGTCCAAAGAACTTACAAACACAGCCTCACTATATCCTCCACAAAAAAAAATCACCGACACATGAAGTCATGATGCTCTGGGTGAATTTCTTCAGGGTTTATGAATTCGATGACATCAAAATTCAACAGTGTGAACCCTCCACCCTCTGACTCCATTCCTCACCTCATTATTCAGTGTTACGACTCAATGCAAAGTCCAAAGTCTCAGCTCAGATCCAGGAGGAGGGAAGTGCAGAAAAAATCTTGCAAACAAAAGCCGCGGCTGTTAGACATCCCTCCACCTTCCCTCACATGATTAAGCAGCATCCGTCAACTATGCCTTGTTCTTCAAGAATGTGACAGTCTGTTTCTCGGCATACCAGGAGGTTTGAAGACCTTACAAGCAGCCGGTTGGAAAAGAACACAAGGGAATGGGTTTTTTAAAAAGAGAAGTGCAACTCTCTTTGGCTCCTCAGAATAAAACTGCTCTACTTTGTTCCTCTCAAAGGGTAAAAATGCATCTCATGTTATCTTCCTTTCCAAAGCTGGCAGTTTGTGTGTGCACACTGTTGGGTAACTGTATACATGCAGGTGGTGGAATGGCAGCTAGCTCGAGGATATAAATACAGCCAGCGAAATGTAAAAAATAACATCCAGACCTCTGATTGCCCTCGTTTGTAATGCTCGGAGTTCAAACGGGTCTGATGGCAGCGTCGGTTCATATCATATGGAAATTATCATAATCACAAGTTATGCACCCAAGACTTAATCCCAACTGGGAAACTGCTTTTTCTAAAAGCTCCAATACATCCAGCTTGTCTCTTTATAAAATGCAACAACCTGAAAACCAATGTTTAAATCATTTTTCAGTATTTACCTTGGAAACTGGATAAAATAGAAATAACAAGGTGTCTAAAATGTATTATTATATTTTTTAATGTTCATCACCATTCTGGCAAAGACAGTGACTTACAATAAAAGCAAAAGGTTTAGCCTCTCAAATTATATTATTTCATTTTGTATCTACTTCAAAGGCTGAGAAATAACGGTTTCAGATACACTTTGTCAATATCTATCTCCGGCTTGGCGTGACACTGGCTCGTCCTCGCCAGAGTCCTCCTCCTCAAACATGTCTCTCATCCTGAGCCTTGGACAGTGGGTCAGCAGGAACATTCTACCACGGCATCTGGCCAACGCCAATTTCTTCCAAAGTTATCCATGGAAAGTTAAGGAGTAATTAGAGTCGTTGGTATTGTTCCGTCATGAACAGAGACACGCGCTGGCTGCCTGCCCCGGCTGCCTACTGAGGAATCAACAGCGGTGCCAAAGGAGGAAGTCGACTGCAGACTTCCAAACAAGTTGCCCGGTAACTGCACGCAGTCTCTGGGGAATCGACCCGGCGGCCCATTTGTGAAGAAGTTAGCACCTGCAACATCAACTGCTGTCGGCTCCGAACAGACAGTTCCGAACTTGAACACAATGACATTAGATGCTCGGAGTTAATCTTTTGACCTCAACGTTCTTTCCCCCCCAATTGTATCATGGGGATGAAATAGCTCCACTTCATTTGTTGCATTGCTCAGGTGCCTGTAGGATTAAGGATTTAATGAGTGAGCAATACTTAATTGTGCTGTGTATCAGTGGGGGGGGGGGGGGGGGGGCAGACTATGATCTCTTGTCTTCTCGAACACAGCACAGCAGAACAATAGATTGTGTTGAACAATAGAGACAGACGCATTAATGAGTTGCAGAGCTGAGAGATGGCGGGAGACGTGTGCAGCACATAGCCTCAAAAGTCAAAAGTCAAAACAAATATTGTTTACGCAAGACATTAAAACATTTCAGCACTTTTCTTGACGTACGTCTAATTTCAAAAACATCCAATTTTAAAGGGCGCTATACAAATAAAGTTATTATTTTTGCCTTGGTGTTTTTTTTCTCAAATTCATAAAAATAAAATGTGTTGATTTCAAGGACCCATGGGGGGTGCTGTGAACGACTTGTAAAACAGAATGGTAATTCAGTCTGATTACCAGGCTTGTCAGTGTGTTGTTGTTTTTTTTTAAAACTGAAGTATTAAAGAGAGCCAAACATTGCTCAGATTTACGAGCAGCAGCAGCGGGCTGGCACCGTGGACAGCCTTTCATTCATGTCCCAAACCTTTTCCCAAATTGCTCAGCAAAAGGGGCAACAGATTAAACAAACAGCTCCCCCCCCATTCACCTGCTGGCACGCTGGCATAATACATATGTTGACGTTCACCGGGTGGCACACGGCTCACATTGACCAGATGCTGGAACGCCAGCTTCAATGACTGACCAGGGGTGGGGAAGGCTGGCCCAGATGTGGCAGGCAGATGTGGCACAGTTTGACAAATTATGATATTAAAGGTGTAAAGGTTTAAACGTGTGTCTTTTCTACATATTTATTAATGTTGTTCTTACTCTTAATCTGCCTTTCTTTCCTTTTGGGGAATTAAAAAGTAGCGGATGTTCAGAACAGAGTACAAACCAGTGTAGACAGTTTTGTAATTAAAAGTAAATATTTACTGGTTGCTCACAGTCTAGCTCATGGCAAAGCTACGCTGTTCTCAGCCCTATACCACTTCTAATATTCAGTAAACACATATCTTTGAAGGCTGTAAAAATGTTGTGGTCCTCTTTCATTTTACGAGAAATTTCTCTGAGAGCTGCTTCCCCTTCATTTCATTGTAAAGACGATCACAGCCCTAATGAAAGAAAGCGGACTTGGATCATTTCAGCCCTTAAGATGATTTTGGGAAGCAGGCCCAGGACTCTGAGCATCTCCTGAAATATCATAATGAAAAGCACCGATTTAGTGTAGCTGTGCACATGCCAGTGCAAAATAAAGAGCATTTACATGGAAAACATGGATAAGCAGCATATTTTATTTCAGCAGTCGCAGGGGCTGTGTCGCCTAAACCTGACCGCACACACAAGACTCAGGATGTATTATAATCCTCTGCAGAAACCTTAGTATTTACTAAATCTTTTGTCTAATTAGGTTAGTCCTTAAAATATTTGGATGCCATGAGGTCACTGCTCCCAACACTTTGGTTTAGACTGAAATATGTAATCGAAAAAGAAAGTTTTTACAGACGTCCATGGTCCCCAGAGGATGAATCCTTCTGACATTGGTAAACCCATGTGTTTTCCTTTAGCTCTCTAAGGGTAAAATGTGTGAGGTTACATTCTGAATTCTTTGGTGATCCTTTGAATTTCTCCTTTAGCGCGGCCAAGAGTTCTTTTATTGAAACATTTCTGGAACTTTTGGTTGAGTTTCCATGAAATTTGACATTAAAAATACATTCAAGGATGAATCATCAAACTTTCATCCCCTAACTTACATTAGCATCTCTGTGGTATCCTCCATTTCAGTAAATAGTTTTGTTTGTGTCAAACCTGCAAAACTAATGGCATCACATCGGCAGTGGTTGTACTTTGTGTGTAGCGCTACTTAACAAATGTTTGCAGGCTAATTCACATGAGAGCAGAGTGAGGACGCAGGGGTGCATAGACACTGACATGCAGCGGAAAGTTATTAGTTCCACTTGTGTTTTAAAAGTCAAATGACCTCTTCAACCTCGTCTTTGTGAAACAAGGCCTCAGTCTTTTATTTATTTATAGTCATTTTACATCTTCCCTCTCTTTTAATTAATGCAAATGTGTGTGTTCAGCGTTCAGCCTTCCGATGAATGTCATGGTTGATGGAAAGGAGAAAAAGTGGACTTGGAGGCTCAGAGAGTATTTCTTTGCAAGAAATCAACTGGCCTTCACATTGTGTGCATCTTCTTCAGCTTACAAATTGAACTCACAAAGACTTTTTGTTCATATTTTTTCATGTTTTGTCACATACATTCAATGCTCTGTCCCACGGAGCAAGTGGTCACAGCGGCTTAATGAGCACAGAGATTACGTTAAATGAAGCACATATACTTCAGTTAGCAGACTCGCCCTCAGTTGAGCACTTAGGGAGGATTCTGAAATAGTGCTGAAGATAGTTTACTCCGCTATTATCAAAATGTCGAATGGAAATACCGTAGCTGTAGCGCAACACTCAGCGTAATGGCTCAATGCTGATGCTCTAATTGTGAAAGCAATATCTTAAAAGCTGCAGAAGTCTCTTATTAAAAATCAATACACATCACCTCCATCAAATGTCTCTCATCTGGCATGATTTAGAGCATTTGCAGTGTGGAATCAGGAGATACAGCATGACTGGAGCTATGGGCAAAGGAAATGTGTGTGGAACAAGCCGGTGGGAGTAGCTTATTTTACTATTAATAGTGATAATCATTTAAAAAAAATAGCCATGCTTCATATTTCAAGTATTTGCTTTAACACTGGTTAATTATCTGTCTTTTGAGATAAATACCCACATTTTCATAATAGAAACATCAATAATTGACCGAAACATACTGAAAAATACATGTGATGCACAGAAGGGGTCTCTTAGTAACTTTCAGAGGCTTAAAAGAGACAGAAATGTACACACACACACACACACACACACACACACACACGTGGTTGCGCTTGTGGTTGATATCAAGAGAACGATATCCTGGAGGGAACACGTGTCTCTGGATCTCAGAAGGCAAACACTTTGCTTCCAAGAGCCTTGTTGAGCTAATGTTGAATTATTTCCATTCCTTCCTGTTCCTGCTCTTCCTGATGTAACAGTGCAGGTGAGAGAGGTGTGGGCGGGAGTGAACTGTCCTCCACGGCTCTATATTCCTCTACAACCGTGTATCTCTCCATTTCCCCCCCCCCCCCCCCCCCCAGAGATGAATGCTTGTACTTTTGAGTGTTTCACTAAAAACCCTTGAAAGGTAACCACAGAGGTAGCAAACCCAACCAATCCGAAAGTACCTGAAAGCTGCATTGAGTTTCATTGGCAGTAGCCTTCCTACCTTTCACATTACAGAAAGGTTTTTTTATAGAATCCGGCACTAGAAGTAGTGCTGCTTTCCTTTTAGACGGTTAACATTAATGTTTGTTTGGTCTTGGGTGATGCTGGTAGTAGCTTCCAACATTACAATCCCTTGCTCCGATAAGAAGAACATGTTCTCTTTCTGTCTGTACACATCTAATAATAAGAGAGATTTCTGGAATTAGTAGTTAGATGAAAGAAGAAACCCCAAAAAATCTTAATTCTTTTATAGAATCACTTTCAGCATGCCTGAATGTTTTTTTCACCATCTAACAGCTCATCGGGGCCTTTTTAGAGTTTTGCACATGATGCTGAATTTGTTTACACACCAACATGTGTTTTGCTTTTTCAACTTTTCAAAGACACAGCGGATGTCTTCTGCAGTGCAGCAGAAAAGAGTCTGTCGACGAGACTCCTCAACGAGGAGGTTTTAGGTTTCAGCGAGCAGCGTGACATGAAATACAGGTAAGAGAGGTAGAAAAATATCTCTCTCCAGTCGACAGAGAGTTAGCAGAGTAGTATGGATAGCCGTGTCAATACAAGTGGCTCCTTGTTTTATGGCCATAACAGCTCACCATCCATCCTTGGTTTACAGGTTATTGATTGCGGCACACTCAGCATCAGTGAATTCTATTTGCGCCCTTGGCCATGAGGCCGAGTTAAAGCATAACTGCCCTTTAAATCCTTTCTCTGAGCTCAAGAAAATCCTAATTGGTCTTTACAGAAGCAAATCCTCAAATCATTGGAGTTTCTCATCAAATCCTTGTCATGCTATTTTTTATATCAGAGGACATATACATATACCTAGAGGACAACACGACAGCACTCGACGAGTTAGTGATGAGTTGTTGATCAATTCACATGCACGTTGCTCAGCAGGCTTTACCAAATACAGAAAGAGTCACAAAGATATTGTAAGTAATGTATATGAACATGAGGACATACGAGTTGTACTAGCTCGAGCTGGATTAGGACTAAAACCAGTTGCTGGCCAACCATTCCCTCCCCTCACTGTCTATATTGTAGAGGTTTCCAAATGGGACATGCAACCTAATTTGCTGTTTGGTAATTTAACAATGCATATTAAGTATCTATTCAGAATGTAAGTACAGTTCTTCCATTCCATCCCATCCATTACAATCCAAATTACAGTATGAGCTCAAATAAAAATTTCAAATCAGAAATGCAGTAGGATCCCGCTCTATTCGATGTCAGTTGACTATGTGTTATCAATAATTTATTTAATAATGATTATATTGGAGTTATTTTATAGCGAAATGCTGCAACACGCTTTACAAATAAACGCATGAAAAACAACACAACAACAAAATCTATGCATAAAAAGGCCTCTTGAAGGTAAAACAATGACAAATTCAAATCCATAAATAAAACACCGTGAAATATAAAAACAAATAAACAAATAAAAAGAAGGTTGATGATTTAAAAAGTGATTTATAATGAGATACAGATGCAGAAGCTACAGTCGTGCATATAGCCCTGATTCCAAAGCTCCAATTAATCACATGAAGCTAAGATCTACACAGTGACTGTGGGGCCTTTAGGGACCTCGGGGCTCTGGGGCCCTGATGCAGCTGCCCACTTTACCCGAAGAATCCATCCTGGGCTCCAACTCAAACCCTTCACATAGGAAGGTTGAAAAGGGTGATCTAGTGTCTTTAGGTGGCCATAATAAAGGCTCAGAATAACGTCAGTCTTCTACAAAAGGGTGCATTCAGTATTTAATGTTTATTGTCTCATGCACACATATGAAATGATTTTGTGTTTAAAATTTACATTTTCACTAGAGGGCAGGGGGGGATAACAAATATATGCTGATAATATTTGTGTATAAAACTATTGAAGCCAGGACTGATTCAGATGTGTTTCAGATCAATGTTGGGTTATGTCTCTTGAAATCCTCTTGAAATAGACTCAAAGATTAAAGCAACCACCGGCCTCTGCACTGTTTTGAAGAGACTGTACGCTTCATAGTATTCTGGATGTGTTTCTCAGTCTATCTGTGAACTTCACATTTTGTTAAATTGCATAGCTATCACGTGTAGTGATGTTATAATTACATAAAATATTGTTTCTGCATTACCAGAGGGAACGCATTAAACCAAGGTCAGGGTCACGCCGCAGAGTGCAATTTCTCTCTCTTTGCCCGTGTGAACAAACAGACACACACACAGACACACAAACCCTAATAATAAATAATCACAGCATCACTTTCAAAGGTAAAGAAATGCTCTCTCATTCTCTGCACTCCTCTCATTCCCTTCTCCTCGGTCCCTGTCGCTAACAGAACATGTTGTCATGAAGATCAGTTGCTGGCACTGTAGCACAGTTGCAGATTCAGCAACAGCACACAGCCGTTCACCAATAAATCATAACACACACACACACACACACACACACACACACACACATCACAGCGTCAGCTGAAACCTTCACCTGATGAAAAATACACCACTGGAGATGCCGGAATGTTATATATCCTGCACTATATGTGCATACATGCATACCATTAACATCTGCCAGTCTGCCGTCCCTATAAACCAAACAACCTGCATTGGAGGCGAACAGATTTCTCCCACATCTGCACGCATCATCGTAATGCCATGCAATGCCGGGCAGCCAGATGGCAGCGAGCGTCGGTAGAATAGAACAGATCAGGTTTTGAACTGTAGTTCCTTCCTGTCTCGCTCAGAATGGTAACAGAGGGACTCATGGGAGATTGCGCAGGCAGTAGGGCCAGGCGGGCTTTTCATGAGGTGAGGAGCGGACCACCTGTGCCAGGGGGGTGAATGACAGCAGCTGGAGAGTGTGTGTGGGTGTGTCTGTATTCATAATGTAAGAGAAAGAATAAGGTGATGAATGAGGATGATGATCTTGCAGTATGCAGGGATACAGCCAGCAAAATCGGGAAATTATACTTTTCGTCTTATTTATGCGGAGCACAGCAACAAAGTAATAGAGAATTTAAATTATTTTTTACACTTTGCACGTGCAGCATGTTTTTGAGCACTCTGCATTACAAAGTCCTGAGCAAATTCCTCAGACAATAAACTATTTGATGACAAGTCCAAAGGGCCTCATGGTTCAGGGATCACGGAGGTTTATAATGTTGTCAGTGTTGTAATGTTTATGTGTTCAGGAGGTGCGACTCCCTTCATTTCTCAAGTATCCAGGGAGGTAAAAGGGGGATTTGCCACTCACACACACACTGAGACACATGCACACTGTGAATGCTTCATTAAACTGCATCTATACTCCCAAATGTGCCTCCATAAACCCAGAAGGCGGGGGGGGGGGGAACGCAGACAGAGACGAAGACCAATGTGTTTCTGTGGCAGTTCAGCTTATCTCAGAGATAAGACGGAGACCCTTCAGGGAGATGAGAACAGACGCTGAAAGATGGAGGGAGGGAGAGAGAAGGAAAGAAGACAGTGAGTCGAACAGGAAGGGATCTGAACGATTTTGGAAGGGAAAGAGGGAGAGAGAGAGAACGAGGAAAAGACACAAAAAAATCAGAGGGAGGGAAAGTCAGAGGACGGATAAACAAGACTTTGGACTTCATCGGCTTCAGCTTGGTCTCCCTCTACGTCTCTGTTCCTTCATTTGCTGGGTCTAAACCGGCAGATTAGGAATGAAGTCTGTAAATGTAAATCAGCGGTTGGGGAGATCAAACAGTTTTCGTTCATTTTGCCCTTCGGTCCACACACTTTCTTCCTATCAGAATGGAAATTGTTCCAGTTTTCCTTCAGTGAACCCTCGGAGAATAAGAAGTCGAGTTCTCCTGAGGAGCAGGAGCTCACGGGGCGTCTGCTTAAACCTTCTCCCACTCATCCACAGCTAAACCGTGACCTCGGATATCACGATGAGAATACATAGATTAAAATACATTATACTCAACACTGAGTGTCTTAGTTTTTACAAAAACACATTTTCATCACAGTGTAGAAGGTGAGGTACGGAGCTGGACGTCTGTGGAGAACAGTCAATTTATATTTACAGTGACTTTTCCGTGCAAAAAACAAGAAGGTGAAAAGTTGGTGTAAAACAAAGACTACCGCAATTTAAATATGAGAGACTAGTATGACTATGGAACGGCAGCCCGAGAACCAAGGTCACTAATAGACCAGAGGGGACCAAGAGGCCCTGAGTAAGCATTGTTATGTTTTTTTTATATTCATATATACTTTATTATCATTGTTATTATAAAGCAAAGAATGTCAACATTATTTTTGACCCTTGCTTGTGTAAGAAAGCTGAAATAACTTTGTTATTGTTGTGAAAATGCAACTGAAGGCACATAAAGTCACCAAACAAAGATTTCCTTCATACCAGTTTTTTCAAGTGTGCACATTAAGATCTAACACAAGACTTGTGTTTGTATTTTGATTGAGGATGGACGGGTCCTGAGAGTTTGTAGCTGTTGTTTGTTAATTTCAGACTCGAGTGAAACCAGCCTGTTAAATAAGAATATCTCTAGATCAGTGAGGCTCATGATAACAAATGATGCTCTTAACTGAGTGTTTCTATAAGAAGAAAACCTGTTATTTGCATTAGATAATCTGTATGAAACAGCCTTATGTTGTTTCACTACCAAGCCACGTTATATACAAATGCTCATATTCAAGGTATCTTTGAATTACTCCCCAGCAAAAAAAGTTTAACAATTCATTTATTCTTCGTTGAGGCTTATTAGTGACTTTAGAATTGTTTATCTGACTTAATGGTTTTAACTACAAAGAAATATCCAATCAGCTTTTTTGATCCGTTTTGCAATGAGCATCAGTCACTCACCATCAGGATGCCTACTGGGCGCATTCCATTGAAGGGTTTCCAGACACATCCAACTGGGTGAAGACCGCGGGGCAGACCCCGAACTCACTGGAGGGATTAAATATCCCATCTGGCCTGGAGACAGCCTCAGGACTCTCCAGGAGGAGCTGGAAGTGTGGCTGGGGAGAGGGATGTCTGCAACACGCTGCTCAGCCTGCTGCCACCAGCGCCTGACCTCGGATAAGCACAAGAAAACGGATGAATGCATGGATGATCACAAGAGTTCGTCCAAAAGGAATAATTCCAACTCAGCTTGAGATCAAACCACATCTCAACTCATAAAACTTTCACTTTCATTCAGATAGGTTGTTTAAATCCCTTTTATACATCATTTAAGCTTTAACGACTCACTTGGGCACAATGCTTAAGATTTCTTATGGCAGTAAGCAGAGTGTGTCTTTTTTATTTACTCGTATTTGGTCAAAAACCACAGTGTTCGACACATTGACATTTCTATCTGATGATGGCACTGAATGACCATCCGTCAAATAGTTGTCCAGATATTTCCGTCTATATCTATGGACCAGCCAACCGACTCGCCGACCAATTGACAGACGCGCCTAAAGGCTCGCCGAGAGCCAACGTGCCTCGAGGCAATGCCGCTAGCATTACTTAAAAAAAACTCTCATGGTTTTTTTTTGTTTTATCAAGAATATTAGTTATTTGTTTGAAAATGGGCTTGTGGACGAAAATAATTCATTCAGATCAAGAATCATGATCAGTTAGAAGCGATGCTGGAGGCTTCAAAGATGTCAGTCCGGCAGGATTTTAAAGGATGCAGACGTTTGGATTTTCAAGATTTCTACAGTTGCTTCCAAGTCCAGCAGTTAACGTCTACACGAGCTCAGTAGATACAGCTCGTCAGTATCACAGCCACTTAGCAGGAGTCCAAATGGGGACCATTCATGTCAATTACAGCATCCATTAAATATCAGATACTGTCTCATATCGTATTCACATATGCATGCTCTATTGGTTTGAGAGACCCGAAGCTGTTCATCTCAGCAGATTCTGTTAAACACTACAGGCCTAATGCCCCGAGTGGATAAATGGTCAATGATTTAGTGTGGAAAGTGTGGATCAACAAGTTCTGGGAGCTGTGGAATTTTCTAACTTCTGTCCTGTCAGTGTCCAAGTGTCAAAACAGCTGGAAATGGAAAAAAGGCAACAGATGGTTTATGATCTGACAAACTGTGAATATAAAGTCGTCAGTAAATACATGTCACAGCCTGGATGTGTGAATATATTCAAAAATCCTTTAAAAAGTTGTATTAATGTATTATGGATTTGATTATAAGCCTTTTATCAATGTAAACCTGATAATTAGCTCAAACTTTGTCATTTTATCCAAGAGTTAGAGCCGGGAGTCAACAAATGGTAGAGTCTAGAATACCAGCACACAGGCAAGTCATTGTTTGTGTGTTTGTTCTGAAATCCTTTTTGGGGATGAAAAGCTATTTACAAAAGCCATTGATCGTGTGTGTGTGTGTCTGAGTGGCTTTGTTGAGATTTACTCTGTAATGCTACTGAGTAGACGGAGTGGAACTATTCTGATTCCAGCCCTTAAGTTTTAATTTCACAATTACCACTACAAAATATGAAATGATAATTCCATTTAAAGTCTTTTTGTCTATATTTTGTAAATACTACATGTGTCACATGACTATTTTAGTGCAATCGTGACCCAGTGATCACACTTGTGGTAAAAGGTAAAGTTAGGCTAGTTCAGTTAGCACAAAGTTGTGGGACATTTTCGCCCCAACCCCAAAACCAAAAAGACAAATAATCATCCATTAGCCAGCTCAAAAATAAAGGTCTGAACCAAACCAATTAGGAGAATCTTTACACCCCTACTCCCGAGTGCAACCATCTGCAGCCCATCACCCCTAGAACCTGCAGCCATGACATTTTTAGGAGATTTAATTCAGAAACCCAGTAAAGGGAACAGGCACAGGAGGAAAAAAGATGCAAATCACGTTGGTGATCTCTCTGAGGTTGCAGTTGTTTGTATATATAAAGAGGACCTGAAAGGCTCAGATGCACTGGGGGTGTCTGACAACGCAATTAGTCAGAAAACATGACATCCCCGTTGCCTCCAGTGAGTTACACTTTCAGTGAATTACAGGGCTGCTCCAGCAGGCACCTAAGACCTGTGAGGCTATACTGCCAGTGTAATGAATAAAAGATGTTTCACTGATGATTAAGTCAGAGTGCCAGCAATTTAACCAGACAGTCGCACTTGTTTTCTATGAGAATCAGCTAAATTCTTACTGAGGATGCTGGGGTGAGCTGAAAACTTGTGTGCAGTGTATTGGTTTATAGTATGATAAAACTTTAAATATGTATGTATATTTAATATGACAGTATACTGGTATATATATATTTGCAACTATACTTCTTTCATGTACTACAAATTAGGGGCTACATCCTTCGAAGGCTGCATGTGGAAACTGATTATGTCACAGTGGCTTGACGAGGCTGTGCCATTTCGAGGGCTCCTTCAAATGGGGCCGGCATATGCATCCTTTCATCCCCGAGAAATGAAAGCTCCAACGGGTGACAATCCTTTTTCCAAAGAGGTAATGGCGCCGCCAAGCGGTGAGATGTCCAATGTTTGAGTATCAGGCTTCAACTCAACTGAACAGCTAACGATGCACATGTTCAAAAACCAAGGGGCATTAAACGTGCTATGTCCAACTTCAGCTTGACCGAGATTCGGAGAAATCATCTTTACAGCAGACCTCCTTCGTGGGCCAGGTAGCTACTATTAAAAGCTAAGCTCCTCATTGCAGAGGATTGGAAACTGTAGTTATGAACGTTTTCCGTTACAGGCGAGTGGGATGTCAGAGCTCTAGCGCTAAGCTGTAATCAATAATCCGCATGGTTATAGATCTCCCATCTTAGATATTAAGTGAGACAATACAGACACATCAACTGCACAATCAAGACGTACAACTCAAAAAGGATCCTGAGCAAGACAGGATGCAGAAGATGATGCTAACATGGCAGACTGTGATGTTGCAGCGGAGCATGCGCCGAGTGCGGCCAACAATTTGGAGGAGCAGTGTGATACATCTGCTTTCTGCTTCCACACGCAAAGTACATCTGTTATCCATTCCCTGCTTGTGACAGGTGTTTCATCAAACAATATGTTTCCAGTAATCTGTCGGATGAGTCTCAAAAAACGAAGAAGGAGGAAAATATCTACCTTGACCTTTTTTTGTTTGTTTTGCCGGCGCCTTTGATGAATGTGCAACCTTTTGAAAAAACAGAGGCCTTTTGAGAGTCACACAAGCCTGGTCAAAAGAAACTCATTGCTTATTTATTGTATACTGTACACTGTACATTATTCATAGCACTCTGTTATTGCAGGCATTTCCCAGATATATGAGGTGCTTTTGTATTGCACAGGCTGTGGCTGTGATTTCCAAACTTGAGCTCGTTGATCACACAACAGACTGTTTGTCCACAGGTGACAGTGTAGTGCTGCACTGCATGGACTATGAATGTCTGGGTCAGTTGTATAATGTTTGACTGTAGACGTGTTGTGTTTGATATAGAAGGATCTGCAGAATTGTGATAAATCAAAAATGAAGTTAGAATGGGTTTCAGTTGAACCCTCTGCCCAACAGTCCTCTTAAACCCAATGAAGTCGCACCAGATTGCAAAAAATCATAGATATCAGTTCCCTAAATATGACAGTTTTTTTTCCCCGCACAAGATCCATGATAATCCATTAAGATCAATGAATTATTGGCTGGGAAAATGGTGAAAATGTCAAAAAAGAAGCCATATCTCACAATGTGATCACTGCTTTGTCCGGATCCATGGCCACATATCATTTCCCATATTCCACAGTGGGCTTCTCTGTCTGGTGGATGTGTGAAGGCCACATTAACCCAAACGTCTTTCTGAAGATTCACTGCACGCACAAAAAAAAAAAAAAATGCCTTATGAGAATCCCCACCTCACCCCACCCCTTTAGATATTTAAATAATAAATGATCCCTCCTTCCTGAACCACTCCCGTGGGACAGGGGCTGATGTATGGGAGCCCAGAGGGGAAATACAGGATGTATTAGCTTGGCTCAAGTCTGCACAAATGGGAAGTGAGTGATGGTGGAGAATGCTGACATCCTTTGACATCTTCGACAGAGACAAAACAGGGCATTGGCATTTCCGCCATTGTCAAATGCAGAGTCGATTCGAGCTGAAACAAAAGTGTCCACAGGAAAGAAACGCAGAAGAGAATACTTAACGTGAGATTATTTCTTTCTGAACTTTGAGAGGGAAGTGAAATGTTTTTCTAATCAGTCATCAGCAGTCCTTGGTATTGAATTCCTGTTACACTGCGCCTGCTTTGCATAGTGCAGGCCAATTAATCCAACTTGGCTGCTTCTCCTTTGAGTGCTAATGCGATTAATGGGATTGTGGCTAAAGCTAGTTGGATGTTGGCGACCAGAGTCTTGCCTGGATAAACACAATGACAGAAAAACATGTTTTCTTCAAATCCAAAAGAAATAAAAATGACTTTGAAGACCACGAGGCCTTTGGCTCTATAAACCTGTATAAACCTTTTGAACAATACACTGTTACAGCAGAGAGGATACACTTCAGTCAGTTTATCAATTCAAGGGCTTTGTAGCTGAAACCGAATGACTTCATTGAAATTATGAAAAACGTCTCGATAGCTGTAAAGTTTGGACATGATTCATTCCTCTCTGCCTCCAATCATTTTTCTTTTAGCTGCCAGCTTATTCTTAGATACGTTTACAAACTTCATTTTAAAAGATCTAACACAGTACGACCATAAAATAATTCAACTTTTGCAATAAACAAATGGAACTGGGCCATATCCTGATTGTGTGTGGTCAGTTGAGCTACAAAACACAGGCCTCAGTAAACTCCATCCCACCGAGGCCACTGCCCTCAGAACTGCAAAGCAGCTCAAAGTGTTCCACAAATCCAGAGACAAAAGGCAAGCAAGAGTGAGCAATTTAGTGCTAACTGCTTTGTTAAGGGCCTTGCAGCCCACACAGCGCCATTCAGGGGACTAAAACACAGGCCAGGATTACGCTTATCAACCATCAACTGTTTGGTCACACAGACAAAGGCTTATTGCTTTGGGACAACTTTAATGGCCAGTGGCTGAACGCACGGAGCGCCTCTTATAACAGAAAAAGATGAGTGGAGGGTAAGAAAGGATATGGGGGGGGGGGGGGGGCACAGCAGCAGCACAATCACTGCTTTCGATAATGATGAGGCCAAATGAAGGGATGGGCAGTTATGGTTTGTGGTTTTATCTCTTTAGAACATAATGAAAAGGAAGCGGCACATGAACCACAGTGTGAGAGGCTGAACAATGACAGTCCCTCATCGTCCAGTGGTCCATGAGAGTTTCTGAAGCTAATAATAGCTGAATAGATGAAAAGTCGGCTGAGGGCTCGGTATATACAATTCTAAGTGCCTAGTGTCATGGAGTTTCAATCTTTCCAAATCCCATTGACTAAAAACAGAAGGAGCGGTTCCACTTGGTTTAGCATAGATCCGTTTAATAAGGTTCAAACTTCCATGACCTTGGAGAACAGGTGCGACCACACGGCCAGGCTGTCAACCGAAGAGGCTAAATGCCAAAATATGAGGAGCAGATTTTACCACAATAACAAACAATCCAGATCCTTCTCTCCTTGGACAGTTTGTGCTTTGTTTATTTCCCCCCCTGTGTTCGAGATTTTAGTTGTTGATGATTCCCACTAGTTCCCATGTTTGCAATTTTAGCCAGCCTTCCAATCTGTGGTACTCAATGCAGGTCTGTGAAAGTCAAAGCTTGAGAGTCAAAGTAAGATATGATTGGCCAGACAATCAGTCTTCAAAAGCACAAAACAAGGTTGAATGGTAAAATTATTACACAAAGTATCTATGGCACATCTCATAATTCTGTTTCAACTATACTTGCTTGTCCGATGTAATAAGATATTATTACTGACATTTTGTTTGACAGCTGAGTTCTTCATTTTGGATAATTTACTTTCTATACAAGATTTGGTTGAGTAGATTGACAGCCTTCTAATTACATCCAGTAAATATGGAGCAACCAGTAGCTGCGTCCCTTAGCTTAGCATAAAGACAGTGGAAACACCGCTGACCAATGGTACAAGAAAACCCACCAGTGCCTCTAAACCCTATCTTGTTTCCTTAGGCCACACAAGAAAAACAATTCCCTTTGCTCCCTTGGAAACTGATTGCAAACGGTGACCAGGTTAAAGCTAATGCAAAGCAGCGTAGCAACAACATCAAGATGCAAATGCTTAAACCTTTTGTCAATAGTGACATGCTACACTTCGTTAGCCCAGATAGATTAGCCTCAATTCAACTGTGAAACCATGAGTGTGAGACTGAAATCCGATTGTGTCCAGTCCTTGATTATACATATCGGTTAAAGGCTTTTTTCAGATTCCTTGTTGTTACAATTGTCATGTTAAATTCATTACAGACCATCCGGCAAGTTCTTTCAACATTAAACCCTAAAAATCATCTCCCTTTACATTTGCTTGTCTGCTGTAGTTTCCATTGTTTTCAGACTGTAGGTCCACAAACTACCTACAGTTAAAGATACAATATCATTTGGTAGGATAGGATCATGTCACTGTCCTATGACTTTGCCTTGAGCCTTTGGGCAGTGATTTCTGGTCCCAACCACTATAAACAAAATGTTGTTGAAAGACCATTCACTTTTTAAAACAGACAGACAAGGATATGGGGGCTTCAGGCAAATCTATCACTGCTTTGAGGTACTAGCCAATGAGTTGGACAAAAAATATCGGATTACTCTATTTCCATGGTTTTAGGAAAGAAACCCTGTAAATTCTGGAGCAAATTTGGGTTAAGAAATGAAATTAGAAAAGAAAAATTATTAAATAAAAGTGCTGACATATTTTACCTCATCTAAAGGCCTAGAAGGCCCAAGGAGTTCCCAGGCTTTACTGGTTTTATATTTGGTGTAAACCAGAACATCCTTTATAGAAGTTAAGAAATTGGTCATGTTATACACCGTCATCTGTCATATTTATGCCAGCGCAGCTCTTTTCAAAAACCTCCCAGCCATTATGTGTCTTCTACCTCTTTTAGGCTCTGAGTTTTAAAGCGGGAAAGGAAACATATTTCTCCTTCGACAGATTCTCTTCTATCTCACTCCAAATGACACCATTTCATCTGTTCTTCTCTGCCTACAGTACTTTAGCTCATTTCATGTAATACTTTTATCTGGCGTCAACATTCCGCAGAGCTCACCTACGTATTCACAGAACCATTATTCAACTCACCCAAATCTATCAGATACAGCCTGTTTCCACATAAATCCATTCAGAAACGACACTCCACGTGGATCCTGTTCTTCCTTTTATTTCCTTCCTGTTATTCCTATTTCTATAATCCTCAGCTCTCTATCTACTTTACACTCCACCTAAAGCTCCTCTCCTACTCGCTTTTTCCCACACTCCCTCACCTCCTCGTCTTGTCCTTCTCATCCTGCCCTCAGACCTACAGCTGCTCAAGGACAAAATGTAAACAAGAATAAGTGATTTGGCATCGCTCGCTGCAAAAATACTTCCTCCCTTTCTCCTCCTCCCCCTCTCTCTTTAATGCAGCATGTCTAATTAAAAGGCATACAAGACATTACATTATGACTCCGAGACTTCAAGCGTATCCGCTCGCAGATCTACAGTAAAAGGGTCAATAATATGATGCCGAAAAATTAAACCCACCATTAGCTGCTTCGCACCATCTGCGTTATTGCAGTGAGTGCACACGAAGAGCGATGTCGTAAATTTCAGCCTGGTTTTTTCTTCGGAGGGCACGCATTGCTGAGTCGGCGCCTGTCGTAGTAAAGCATAATTATTGTCAAGGAGGTGTGTCAGTGTTAATCTAATTCGCTGACAAGATGACAGACTAACTAACTACATGGGGACGTTGTATAATCACGAGATAACTGTTGGGTACAATGAGACGGGTGTTTGTGTTTTTGTTCGACGCGTCTGACTTCTGGAGTGACACGCGACCGACCGAAGCCATGAAAAAACCAGGCCATTACTCCGCCCATTGATATTCCGTGAGAGTTCACATTCTTACGCTTCTCCTCGCTTGCATCTCAGCTCTTCGCACTGATGTGACAATCTTTACCCGCGCCGCAAAAAAACAACACAACCTAGCACAACACAACACCGCGGTTCCTCAAATATGCAGTCGAAAAAGGGAAGGGGGTCGATCAGCCATTCGTGTTTGTTCTCAAACGTTTCAGGCTTTCCCGCGGAGCGTGAGGCGGCTGAATACTAAAGAGAGCGCGGGGCTGTGATGTGGAGAAGTCGCGCAGGTCTCAATCACCTCCCCAGAGACGCCAGGTGCAGTCTGCGAACAAGGAGAGAAAAGGAGACTTGGACTTTATTCATTGATACCGCCCACCGAGGTAAAGAGTTTCAAATGGGTGGAATTACAGGATCAATAGTGTGATTAGCAGAGGCCTTGTAGCTATAGCGTGCTGTTGGCAATCCATTGCATCAAGCTAAACCCAGGGGAGAGGGGGGGGGGGCTGTGGCTCTATAAGCAAGGAGGGGAGGAGGGAGGTCTAACCAGGGACAGATGCACTAAGCCTTTAAAATAGAAAACAGATCTTTTTTGGTAAAGAATAAATGTCACATGTCGCTCATGGTGGGGCCTGAGATGTGAAGTGCAAGAAAGAAAGGAAGAAAGTAAAGGGAAACAGAAAGTGCAGACAGATGGCAGAAATTGTGGGCAATTTGAATATTGAACATGTATTTGTTCTCGGGGGTCCGACTGTCAGTTCTGTTCTACTTTTCTGTTCAAAAAGCAAATGAAAAAAATTGACTCTCTAAATAAACTGAGCCATACTAACATGTAACCCTCTTATAGAATTACGCACATCAAGAGGCTGTAGAACGTCTCTGCTGGTTTAACCGTCACCTACTGAACACACACACACACACACACACACACACACACACACACACACACACACACACACACACACACACACACACACACACACACACACACACACACACACACACACACATCTCTGCATGTAGTTTGCTTTGACGTACAACCATTAGTGCATAAGATGTCCACCCTGTTCTATGTTTAAGGGTCAGATTTACCTGTGGCTGTTATGAGTTCTTGTGTAGTACCCATCTGTGCACATGTATCCTTGTGTATGTTCTCTGTACTCAGGTATTGAGAAGTGTACCTTGTCATGTCGCATCTGTATAATGAATATCATTATTATTATTATTAATAACGGATAATAAATGGACAAAATAGGGGCATTTTTACTTTATTGTGTGTCTATTTTTTGGCAAATGAGTCACACTGGAGTATGAACCAGATCGTAAGTGTGTCCTGGTGGAAAAAAGAAAATTATTTGAGATTGGATTATTTTCACAAAAGGATCAGAGGTGATGGATATAAAAAAAAAGAGACTTTCTGAAATGTAAGTCGACAGTGTAATATTACTTGGATGAACATTGGTGCTTTAATTCAGGCCCTGTGCCTGGAACATGCCATTTGTCCACATATAATGGAGGCTATTATGGGCATTCATCTTCTCGGACATGTAGCCAGTACAGGTGTATATGTTCACTGTATGTTCCCAAACTCAGAGCTGTAATTCCTATCATTATCAGCAATTCGAACATTGAACTGATCCCCACATTTTCACCCTGCTTTTCCGACAACACACTAGATTAGACGACATCAGTCTTTATTTAAATGAAGTAGCTGTTTGATTAGTGTTTCATACTCATCCTAATTTTAAAGTACCAGCCCAAACGAGCCCCTGGCAGTTCCAGGATATATCAAATTCCAAAAATGAAAAAAAAGAATTGGCACATATCCTTTTTTGAACCGAGCACAGAATTCATTTGCCTTGTAACCTCCAGTAATAGACTGCAAAGTGAGTGGTCCAGGTGTTTTTTGTTTGTTTTTTGGCTGCTGCACCAAGCCTAATTGTGACTGCCAAGGAAAGATCCCTAACAAACGCTTCACGAAAACAACTTTGTGACATTACATTAAAAAAAAAATAATCACCTTTGAGTACAAACACAAACTGTTTTTTCCCTTTCAGCAAATTTGAGCCACTGTGAGCCAGCACATATTTCGGGAGGTGACACAGGGATGCTAAGCTCCACTTAAAGTGGTGCACCATTAGGCACTCTATCCCCTGCCCTCGGCGGCCTGACAGTTTGCCTCAGTTCAGTCCAGTCTTTATGCATTTTGTGCTGCTGGCGCCAACGCACTCACTGAATTTCATTACGCCGTGCTTTTACATGAGCGAGCTGATGGGCTGGCCCCAGGATAAGAGGGCCAATCAATACAGTCAGTATCTGCCCCTCTAATCTCTGTCGCCTGTGTTGGCCCAGCTATCTGTAATAGATCTCAAGGATTAGGAGGGGCCCTCCTTAAGGCTCTAGCTGAGAACTGCCGGCCGCTGGGACCCATGGGGCCAGGCCCGGTCATGCTGATCCGGGCGTGAGTCACACGGGGAGTGAGAGCAACACGTTCACAGAAACAGAGCAGGAGCAAGCGGAATGGCTACGCACAGAGAAGGGGGTGGGAGGAGTAGAAAGAGGAGCATATCACAGGGGAGCAGAGGTGAAGGAGGCGACAGAGCCGCTGCGACATTGAGAGATTGATAGAGACAGGCAAAGAGAGAAAAGGACAGTGGAGTAGGAAAGACGGTAAATGGAGAGAGCAAGGCGAAGAAGGTAACAGAGCAACGGATGAGAAAAAAAAAAAAAAGAGAGAAGGAGAGTGAGAGAGAGATAAGCGGAGAGGAGGATAGGCACCAGGCCAGGAAAGGCGAGAGTCCATGTAATTTCTCTAATCCTCCTGGCATTTATACTTTCACCAGACAGATAATGAAAATGAAAAATAAAATGGAAAACTTCCCTCTCTCCGACTGGGCGCGGGATTCTTTTTTTTTTAATCTGTTGCACTCAACTTTTTTTTTCCCTTTTTCTCAATGCCTCAGTGGGTGGGTGTGCTGAGTGGACAGAAATGTCTGTGTGTTATTACTTAATGTCACGGTACATGTGAGTCACCGAGGCTTTGATGTTTAACAGTGAAAAAAGCAGAGCACCAAAGAGTATGACTGATTAATGGACTGACTGATTAATTGATTGATTAATTGAATGACTGATTAATTAAAAAAATATATATCCTCACTGAATTATAATTACTAATGTATTCATGTGTACATCCTTTAATATTGTGGTTTTCAACCAGTGAGCAAAAATCTAAGTTCATCTTATCCTCACAGGTATTTGGGTATATGAAAATCTCTATGGCACAAAAAGACAGATGTGACTTGTTTTACAACAACAAATACTTTTTTTGTATGTGTAGTGTGTGTACAGATTCTCTCCCTCTCTCTCATACATACACACACACACACCAGGACCAGAGTCAGGAAGTAATTGTGAGCAAGCTGAGGACAAGAGCCATGTCCAATTGTTTATAACGTGCATGGCATGAGAGAGCGGCTCTGATACACTTGTAAATCAGGACAGACAGCAGTGAGCCAATTAGAGATGCGTCG
Source organism: Reinhardtius hippoglossoides (assembly GCA_006182925.3). Classification (NCBI taxonomy): domain Eukaryota; kingdom Metazoa; phylum Chordata; class Actinopteri; order Pleuronectiformes; family Pleuronectidae; genus Reinhardtius; species Reinhardtius hippoglossoides. Next base: position 22,040,364 of record CM031672.1, on the reverse strand, counting down.
CCGTTTGTAGTCGACAAACCCCGGTGGCGCTGCTCACGCCCGTCAGGATGAGAGGCCGCACGTCAGAGGCCAGTGGCCCCAACTCATCCCAGTCATTCGCCGAACGTCATTTCCCATAAAGTGAAAGCGTTCATTTCAACATTTAAAAAAAGTGTGTTGACCCTTTTAAGTCATGAATAATAATCCGAGCTACGACGGACAAACTTTCACGGGCTGTGTACAAATCTGTTGATATAAAACCTCACCAGAGAACAAGTGAGGAGTTTTGTATTTAAATATTGTTGCAAGGATTTAAAAGCAGTTACGTGCGGCACCATGGAAATTGCACTGCTCTTTTGGTGATACACAAAGCACTTCACTCTCATTTAGAGCTCCTTCTCAAAAAAACACCCACTTTTTTTTAAGCACATCACAATTAACCTAGAGTAGAACCGGGCCGGAACAAAGTCATTTCAGTCGTTTTTCAGTCATTTCTACAATTCTGATGATGTCACTGCCCCTAATTCTTCCCCTGAAAACTCACTCCTGTGATTGGTTAAGCCAGGAGCCAGATCCATGTTATCACACAGCCCGAGGCAACCCTATGTAATTGCGAAAGAAGGAAATGTAAAAGCCGAATGCACTAATCGCTGCAGCGGTCCCTTTATTATGTTCCTTCCAAAAGGATGTGTATGATCAAGAAGACGTGGTGAATGACTGACATTCTCTTGGTGTGGCTGTGGCCTTGGATTGTGTTTGTTGTGCAAGTCCTTGAAAGTCCTCCAAAAACTTCAGGCAACTTTGTTTCGCCTGTGTTCATTTTCAGGCCGTTGAATTGATTTCCCACTCAGTATTATCTAAATAAACGTATATGTATAAGACGGCAAATAGATGTAAGAGAGATGCACTGTTGAAAATCTGAATTTCTTATTTTGAATCATCCGCTGCTGTTTTTCAGGCTATTTCTAGAGAAGGTCAGTGTTTGCATGCGTATCCCTGCCGGCCGGCAGCATCTGTCAGACCTATTTCACTTCCTGGACCCTGATACGAGCAACACTCCCTTGTTCCGTGATGCCACATTAGTTGCACTGTGTCATGTTTTGATTCCCAGTAACACAATACCATGCTGTGTTCACATTCTACCCTTTTGCTATGAATTTCGGGCTTTGGAATTTTTTTAATTTCTTTTCTATTCAAAAACTGATTTCCACGAAAAAAAAACCTTGAAGAAGGATGGAACAAAAGCCGAGAGAACTCTTGAAAGTTTGTTGTCAGTGATTAATTCTAGAATCCTTTTTTCACTTTATTTGACATTTTGAACAATTTCCCACGAATAATTCATGGGTCTTGATGAAAAACTGATTTCTATGACTGTGTGCACTGTGGCGCTGCTTGATTGAATTTAAGGAGACTGCTGGGGCCTCGGCGGGTGTAGGGCTCTAAATTAGAGCCATTGCAGTTTAGACATATCTTGGCTTTGAAAAAATATATAATTTTCTTAAAACATAGTATGTCATATTCAAAGCCAAGTGGAGAATAAAATTCATAACCGGTTATTGTAGTGTTTCCTCATCTTTCTACTAATATTAATCTAATATTTGAAGTAGTAATATTTCAGGAAAATCACATTTATACCATCAATTATGAATTGAACTCTGGGAAGACATACTTTAGTTACGAGTATTACACATCCAAATAAAAAAATTTCAAAAAGAAGGAAAAGCCATTATTGTAGTAAAAATGTCTCAAATGGGGAAAACCTAAAACGTATGAATGAATTCATCCATTCATATTCCCCTCACCTGTTTATCTTCCTGTGGAATGAACGTCACCTCAGCATAATCCGATACTGTTGCAGTGGTGATCAGGTGCCGAGAGCCTGGTCTCTGTCCGCAAAGGTGCGGTTCTGTCACTAAAAGGACTGACGGAGGGCTTTTCAATGGCCTTTCTCCCGGATCGCGTTTTGCTGCCGCGGCACAATGTGGCTGTCTGTGGCTTTACAGCTGTCCAGATTCATTTTCGCTGCTCACACGGTGCTCAGGGTGCAGAACATTTCCGGTCAATTTATCCAGGGGACAGAAAGGAAACGATCATAGAAAGATCAAATATAGGTCTATGGTTGAAATCCACACGTTGAACCATGGACGTGAGATAATTTGCTCCTGTATGGTCTCTAAATACTGGCAACTCCATCATGCAGCTATGAGGTATAAAAGTAAAGGGAGTGGCCCCACTTGAGACTTTGCTTCTGTGTGAACGTGTTCAAACTGTAAAAACCCGTTTATCATTCTACAAATCTTTGACTCCACTTATTGTCCCCCCCTGTTATAATTTCATTTCACCCTGCATCCAGTCTGTCTTCTAAAGCTGATCCGAGGGGCTGAAATGTTACTCATACATGTCCTCAAGTCTCAATTGGCAAAATGTTCCAGTGCAGATGTATCACGCATCCTCGTCTGCATCCTCTTTTCAAAATAAGTGAGAACACCTGCCTTGCTAATTAAATTAAAGAGAAAGAGCGAGTAAAAGAGACAACAGACGATTAATACAAAAAAAGGACAATGCAGTAATTACAAAGAATGCAAAGTTATGAAACATATTAAAAAGGTCAAGGGAAACAAGTGAGTTTTACAACACCTACAAATGCAAAGTGATCCGCTTCTCTTTGCCTTCGCAGAAAACTGTTCCACAGCCGGACACCTACATCTGCTAAAGACCAGAGAAATTACATCAAAGTTTCTCATAGGGAAGTCGAGGATGTTTCTCCAAACCCCGGCGCCTGGCAGGATACCTGATGAAAATGGTTCCCTGTGTAGTCAACAGCAAGAAAAATTCCATTTACAAGATTGTATGATTTTAAAACACCTTCATTTTGTTGAGGATTTTCAGCATGGTGTGTGTTTTTTTTAAATCCTCGGCACCCCACTGCATCGTCTGTTTAAAATGTGCACATGGAGGTTTCTGGTGCTCGTACGCAGCCGGAGGAGATCTGGCTGCAGGGACCGAATGCTCAGGGGGTGAGAACGATGCCTCTGCTACTTTAGAATATCAACAAACGGGGGCATTAACTTTTGCACTTTAATTCCGCTCATAAATATCTTGTTTAATTAGGGTAAAGAAACCTGTAATGTGGCGCTATCCAAAGCTTAGCATTTGTCGTAAGCCGGCTGAGTGAGGGTGACAGAACAGTACAAACATCTCAATGAGCTCGGCGAAGCATAAAAGTGTGAACAAGACTCTGGTGTGTCCTCCCCGCTGAAAGGAGCATTCATGCAGGCTAAGGCTTACAGAATAGTGACAGTGGTAACCATTCCTCCTGGATCTCCTGTCTCTCTAAGTGCTTTTACTTAACATAAACACCACGGAGTGCCCCCAACTCGATGTGGAAATACAGTCCGAGTTTTAAAGCGTGTTTTATATGCTTGGCAGGGTCAGAAGCCCGAAAGCCCACCTATATGATTCTCATTTCCTCTTGTTGGAATGCTCAACGTAATGCGATAGTGTGGAGTGGAATCTATCCAGCCGCTTTTTTAAAAAGCCATGATTTGCATTAGATGCTCCTCACTCGGCCGGTTTCATTGACACTATGCATTGGGGAGGCTGGTGGCTGAAACGTAACAAAGCCACCTCCATGTGATCGTAGGCAGAGACTGAAGATGAAGGAGGAAGAGGCTGACAAATGAGGAGGACACACACACACACACACACACACACACACACACACACACACACACACACACACACACACACACACACACACACACACACACACACACACACACACACACACACACACTTTGACCAAGGAAATGTGCATAGAATATAAACATGGTTGTAACGAATGTGTGGCACTGACAACAGTTGTACACGAGACACTGCATCCTGCATGTAAACAAGAACTAACAGTCAGTTTTGATCTATTGTTTAGTTGATTCTGGTAAGGAAAGATAATAATTACTTTTTAGTTGAACGGTTTCCATTCGTTGAGACTTTTACTCTCATCTGCAAGTATTAAGTACTAAATACATTTAAAAAAAATATTATTTGTTATTTGACACTTTCATCAGTTAGTATCAGAGATCACAATTTAGAAAAATTCAGTAATTGTGTTAAATTTCTTTATTCCAATAATGTTACTTTGACTCTTAGTGGGTTACATTTGTTTGCCGTCTTACGGGAGTCGGATGAGAGGGTTGATAATCAGTTTCATCTGGTCTGAGGTGGGTTACCATCAGGTTACCATCAGGTTACCATCAGGTTACCATCATGTTACCATCGTGTTACCATCAGGTTACCATCAGGTTACCATCAGGTTACCATCATGTTACCATCGTGTTACCATCAGGTTACCATCATGTTACCATCAGGTTACCATCATGTTACCATCAGGTGACCATCAGGTTACCATCAGGTGACCATCAGGTTACCATCATGTTACCATCGTGTTACCATCAGGTTACCATCAGGTTACCATCAGGTTACCATCAGGTTACCATCATGTTACCATCGTGTTACCATCAGGTTACCATCATGTTACCATCAGGTGACCATCAGGTTACCATCAGGTGACCATCAGGTTACCATCAGGTGACCATCAGGTTACCATCATGTTACCATCGTGTTACCATCAGGTTACCATCATGTTACCATCAGGTTACCATCAGGTTACCATCAGGTTACCATCATGTTACCATCAGGTGACCATCAGGTTACCATCAGGTGACCATCATGTTACCATCAGGTTACCATCATGTTACCATCAGGTTACCATCAGGTTACCATCAGGTGACCATCATGTTACCATCAGGTTACCATCAGGTTACCATCAGGTTACCATCATGTTACCATCAGGTTACCATCATGTTACCATCATGTTACCATCAGGTTACCGTCAGGTGACCGTCAGGTGACCATCAGGTGACCATCAGGTGACCATCAGGTTACCATCAGGTGACCATCATGTTACCATGAGGTTACCATCATGTTACCATCAGGTGACCATCATGTTACCATCAGGTTACCATCAGGTGACCATCATGTTACCATCAGGTGACCATCATGTTACCATGAGGTTACCATCAGGTTACCATCATGTTACCATCAGGTTACCATCAGGTTACCATCATGTTACCATCATGTTACCATCATGTTACCATCAGGTTACCATCAGGTTACCATCATGTTACCATCAGGTTACCATCATGTTACCATCATGTTACCATCAGGTTACCATCATGTTACCATCATGTTACCATCATGTTACCATCAGGTTACCATCAGGTTACCATCATGTTACCATCATGTTACCATCATGTTACCATCAGGTTACCATCATGTTACCATCAGGTTACCATCAGGTTACCATCATGTTACCATCAGGTTACCATCATGTTACCATCATGTTACCATCATGTTACCATCAGGTTACCATCAGGTTACCATCATGTTACCATCAGGTGACCATCAGGTTACCATCAGGTTACCATCAGGTTACCATCATGTTACCATCAGGTGACCATCAGGTTACCATCAGGTGACCATCAGGTTACCATCATGTTACCATCAGGTGACCATCATGTTACCATCATGTTACCATCAGGTTACCATCAGGTTACCATCAGGTTACCATCATGTTACCATCAGGTGACCATCAGGTTACCATCAGGTTACCATCAGGTTACCATCATGTTACCATCAGGTGACCATCAGGTTACCATCAGGTGACCATCAGGTTACCATCATGTTACCATCAGGTGACCATCATGTTACCATCATGTTACCATCAGGTTACCATCATGTTACCATCATGTTACCATCAGGTTACCATCAGGTTACCATCAGGTGACCATCATGTTACCATCAGGTTACCATCAGGTGACCATCAGGTTACCATCATGTTACCATCAGGTGACCATCATGTTACCATCATGTTACCATCAGGTTACCATCAGGTTACCATCAGGTTACCATGCCGGTGCAGTGGCTGGAGACGACAGAACATGACTCTGCCAAAAGCCAAGCCAGAGCTGAAAAGATTAGACGAATAATTGATCAGAAAAGTAAAAGATCTGAATATGCTTTTTAAGAAATGTAAATGTTAAACTTGCTCAATACTGTGAGATCTTGACCCTAAAAAAAAAGTGGTTTAATATGTAATTAACTGTAGTATTTTTAATAGAATACAAAAAGGTTGATCTCTTTTTTGACCATGTGTCCTACTTTATTCTTATCTTCCCACCTCTCACTCATTCCCCTTCATTCAGAGTGAAATCAACGTCGTCTGTTGAAGTGACACCGCTTCCGTGTTTCAATTATTCTGGCATAAAGACGTGTGTATTCTGTCGTCCTGAATGGGAGTGTATATTTTGTTTATTGGTGCACAAAGTATACAGCCACAGGTGGACACAGCCCGGACAGCGGCCCGGCAGAGTGTGTGCTGGTCTCTGCTCACACAGCAGCTCCTCGGGGCAGATTCCGCGGTGCTGTGGCGGCTCCAGGAGCATCTGCATCTTTGCTTAATGTTTTCAGTCGACGGAGCAGAAACCTAGTTTGTTTTAGGCCTGACACGGCCTGTTGGGGCTTTGCTTGATGGTGAGATGCCCTAATACATATTGATAATCATACACTGATGGTAATGGTAATAAACCACCTTTGTCACAGTACTCAGGCACAGGAGAGTAGAATGGATTAGCCCAGGTATTATATTCCCTGGCTCGGGCCATATTTCACTGCTGCTCTGCGAAACACCAAGCCAAGCTCATTGCATATTCTACAAAGCACATGGCATATGGTGTTATATTAGAAATTTGGAGGTAAATCCAGAGTTATGAAGCAGTTGAAGCCGCACTTGAAGGCTCAATGCAGCAAAATAACCTAATGTCAGTCACCAATCTAGTTGCAGGTGTTCAGACGAGCAGAGCTCAATTAAACCAAATTGGCTTTCACACAGTTATTCAAATTAGTTTAGAATCAAACACTCACAAAGTAGATATGCTTACCTGGGCAGAATCCCCCTCCTCCCTCCAATTCCCAGCCGGCCCATTCCTCTCCCACACCAAGACACTGTCAAGATGGGAGGAGCTGAAAATAAAAATGAATTTACATTTAAATCAGCCTGGAAGCTGAACCCAAATGTGATCAGGGTCCGTGTTTTTCCCAATGCCTTAATCGAAGTTTAGATGTGATGACGTCCCATGAGCCGCTGCCTGGCGAGAATCTTAAGAGGAGCAAGATAATACGTTATGAACGCACTGCCCACACTGCAATTAAGCACCAATTAAAACCACATGTTGTGTGTCTGACATATTCAGAACCTTGTAAAACTCACCCTGTCGTCAAACTCATTTTGAACTGAGGGGGGAAAAAGTAGTCATTTCAAGATGTCATTTCCAACTTATAGCACAGACGCTTAAAAGTAGCAGTGGCATTTCCCTCTTTTTCAAAATAATTTGCCCTTTAATATGAAACATTGTGGATAAATTAACCACAACTACTATTACTCACTTATTTTAGGTCAGGGTGTGTGAGCAGGTAGATCCAATTGCAGGAGACGGGTCCCAGGTGAAAAACTAAAATGTCTTTTAATTCAGGCAAAGGTACTATCAAAGTCCAAATAATCAATACACAGAGAAACATTAAGTTTAACAGCCGATATGGAACAAGACGAACTGACAGAGACAAAGAGAATCACCTACACACACACACACACACACACAAGGGAGGATCATTGGACACAGGTGAAACACATTAGAACTGTGCAGACGACCACAAGGGCTGGAAACGCGACAAAGATGGGAAATTAAGCTGGAGACACACAGGGAGCATAATTTCAAAGTAAAACAGGAAACAGAGAACTCGGGGTAGAACAGCCACGTGAAACACAAATCAAGGTCGTGATCAGGGGGGTCCAATAGAAACTCATTATCTACTCACCACTGTGCCGATGGAGGGGTGGGTGAAGTGTTTGAGGCCACCAAACATTTTTGGAGTTTTCAGGGATAAACCCTTTAAATTCCCTTTAAATTCAGTCAAGCTCCACCAAATTTACTCATAAATATCAGTCTGCTAAATGTGCCTTGTTTTTTTAATCAAGATCCATTAATCATTCCCTGGGAAAATTGTGAAAATATTGGAAAACCCCCCCAATGTAATAGATAAAGAAAAATAATGAATGAATCTGCAGCTAAATTGAATGGGTTCTTCCCTTCTACCAAGTTTCTGGGAAATCCACTGAGTTGTTTTTGTTTAAACTTGCCTACAAACAAAAAACAAACAAACAAACAAACACACCAACCAACCAACAAAGGGATTTGGTGAAGGTTATAAATCCACATTTGCTGGAGCAGATGTGGATTTAATATCTGTTTTTGAACGCCAGACTCTTGGCAAACGACAGGCTGGCATCACAGAATGCACACAATCTGTCTACAGTGTTAGACATAAGCCAAAGTATCAAGAATCCAAATGTGAATACAAGTGGATAGTGCGTTAACATTAGTGACATGGAGCAATGGAGTATTTTTTCCACTGTGAAAATGTTCTTTTTGTTTTTATTAGGCTGTCGAGGTTCGAAGTCAGGTTTGTCAATGTAAAAGTGAATCTGACAACCTGATTCAGAAATGTAAGCCAGGTTTATTATTGATTGTTGGAATTGTAGTTCAATAACTTTCTACCTCCAATCACATTTCTTCTCTCTCTTTTTTTGCGGTATACCATTTTTTTTTTCTTTCTTCTTAAATTGATTTTTCTCTGCCTGCCTGTTCCTCTCCCTCCCGATCATGGTCACGGGCCCAGTGGAGATGAAGATCACTCAAACTATTTTCATTCTCTTCATATCAAATCTGACCCATTCTACCTCCTTATCATCTGTCTCTCTCTGTGTCTCCTTCCCCCATATCTCCTACAGAGGGTCTCTGGTGGACTGACAGCAGATCAGTCAATCACTCCAACACACCCCCTTCCCATCTAATCGGACTATTTCTCTCTTGATGTTATCTTCGTCTGCCTCTTGTGCAGCATTTGTCAACGTGTGCGCAGATGTTTCTACGTGCCTGCCTGTCTCTTTGTGTGGCTTTCTCTGGTCCAGTAGATAGGGATCAGTCAAATCCAGTGGCGGATATGAACAGCATGTTAACCAAGCCCAAAGCTTTTGTGGGAATCACGGCCAAGGGACGGAAGACCAGCTAAGACTGAGTGAGCCAACCGCTGTCGACGAGAGTAAGACAAGGCCTTGTATTCCAACCAATCAGAAACTCTCTCCTGAGGTTGCCTTTACAGAAACTTTAAGCCAATTGAGTTTAATCAAAGTGCAATAGCTCTTTTATTTCAAAACTTGTGTTATGATATTTATCATTGTTACGGCCCTGGACGTATTGTGTTTTGTTTCTATGTTTTGTGTGTCGGTATTTTGGGGGGTGTGTGTGTGTGGGTTACTTTCAGGAGAGGATCTTTGTAGTGCCACCGACAGGTCTCCTCCTGATTGGCTGGATGGGTTGATTCGTCCTGGCAGCTGCTGATTGGCTCCTCCGCAACAGGCCGCAGGTCAAAGCATCCAGGTTTCCCTGTCATCACGAGGACGGCGACTTGACAGCAGCGGCTCGGTTCTGACCTCGATCCCCAAACTTGTAGTTCTCGTTTTCATTCGTGTGTATTGTTAGTGTTTAACTGTGATTCGAACTAGTAAGTATTTTGTACATGTTGTATTTAGTCACACACTGTTTAAAGTTAGCACTGAGGTTTGTAGGGGGAAGCTGCCTGTGTTCTTTTCAGATTTTTCTCCTATTTTGTTGTATTTTAGGGAGATAGGTCCAGTTCGGTCTCCTCATTCCAGTCTTTAGTTCGTCAGCCTCTATTAAACTGTCGTTTTTTAACGGGCAACTTCTACTTCCTTCTCTCCATGAGCAGGTTTTGTCCAACACTGGCACCTCCTCTTCGTCCCTCATCCTCTTCTTGGGGAATGAACATTGGTTGAGTTGGAGGGGGCAGCTTCTGACTTTTTGCCTGTTTACTAGGAAACCCCTTTGAATATTGTGCAGATGTAACATTTCCTCCTGAGGCAGTTTCCTTCAGGCCTGTGTGGCTCATTCTACGAAACAGTTTCTTACACAATCTTTTCAAAGTCCTGATAGTTATTAAAAAGTGGTGCTGAGGAGCCCAAATATTAACTATGACGTTATGTTGTTGCCTCTTGTGGTGTATTTATCTAACATGGATCATTTTGACATGTGTATACAACATAATGGCTCCTAAATGGTGGAATGAGCTCCCCAGTGACATCCGGACATCAGAAAGCTTACACATCTTCCGCCGCAAACTAAAAACACACCTCTTCCGACTATACCTTGAATAACATTTTCAAAACTAACAATTTAGTAGCACTTAAAATGGCACTTACTTATAGCACTTTGTAGTTTTGCTTTTTTGAAGAAATTGTATTTTCTCTATTCTTGTTGTTCTGGGTTTGTACCCTCATGGTTGAATGCACTTACTGTAAGTCGCTTTGGAAAAAAGCGTCAGCTAAATGAAATGTAATGTAATGTAATGTAAACTTTATTATACAAGCAAGAACGGTGTCCGCGGAGATTCCTTCATCCTCATTTTCCAACATCACTTCTGCTCCAAATATACAACACTCTCACAAGGTCCGTCCATTTCTGACGCTCCCCCTCTTCTTTGTCGAGGGGTTGCCATTGGATATGGGATCGTGCCTTTTCCTCATCCTCGGGCACCTGATTGGGCCCGTTGGCCCACTTGTGCCTTTTCGAGCTGCCAGTCTTTCACTCCTTCTGACCTCGGTTTCTGGTCTGTGATGTGGATAAGAAAATAATTTAACTCTTGATCTTAAAGCAGTGATTTGACATTTTTTTAAATGCACATTCTAAACTGCACTTGGCTGCAGATCCATAGTCAATTAGAGGGTTCTGTTCTTCCCTCTGCTTCACCACTTCTAATCCTGATGACATCACACAGGGGTCTAAAATGCCAAAGACTATAACATTCACATCACTTCTGTGCACTTGTCAAATAAACATAGTAAAATCGTGAATCAAGTCTCTCCTGATTGAACTTCTACAGTATACAATGATCAAGACAGGAAGATATTTCAAACACTCACCTGTTGCCACACTTCTCATCTTTCATCCCAGCAGGGCTGCACTCCTTGGCTGGGCTGGCAGTTCTGCTGGAGGAGTCCTCCTTCAGGGACATTGGCAGGATAACCTGGTCTCCAGGTCCTCCATCAGAGCTCTGATCCTTGCAGATGCCCATCAGATCCGTACATGACTTCACACTGGAAGACAAATTAAACTGTTGAGCCAAACACCTTAATCACCTTAGATCTCTGATATTTTTTACCCATGTCTATCAGCACAGACTTACACAGACCATCTAAGCACAAACTTACTAGAGGCTGTTCTTGAATGAACCCTGAAGGTGGCTCATTGTGAGGAAAGGATGCTGGAGAATCCTGCTGGGGGTAATCCTTCGAAACTGACTCATCATCAGCATCTCTGTCATCAGGTCATTGAAGCACTGCAGGTCACAATACTCAGCTTGGACATCTTCTGAGCAGAGCGGATGAGTCCCCTTTAACAAGATGAGGAAAACCAACATTGTTACATGTCCTCGTGTTTGGATTATGAAAACGTTGTGCTGTTATAAATTCATCCAGGCTGTTGATCACAAACGAGAATTGAAACTATTGACTGAAATGAAGAATTGTTTCATTGAGATAGTTTGCAGTGGATGGCACAGGGGAAAGAAACACCGACTGAAGGAAAGACACCATAGTTAGTGAGCTAGTGGAGCCAGCTAAGTGGTTGTAAACTACTTTCTTACCATAAATGTGCCTTCCATCCAGCGTCTTGGCCAGAACGCATGAGGTAGGAAGTTTCCTTCATGCTCTGGATCTCTAATTGCAAACGCAACTTGCCTCATCTGTGGAGAAAACACAACATTGTGAGAGTTAGTTGACTTCAAGTTTACATTGTTGATCATGTACATCAGGTGCACTTCTATTACTGAGACATATGGATGAAGTGTCTCTGATTTGTCTCATTAGTGAAATAGTAGAAATCAGTGAACTTCTACTGGAAACCCTCTCACTATAATAATCAAGTGTGTGGATTTCAAAATACACAAACATCGCGGCAGAACTGTACGTGTTTGTTGTGTTTTAAGTGCAGATACTGACCAATTCATTCTCATTAGGGGCTGGGAACAGTGGTCTGCCCATAGACAGCTCAGCAGCAATACAGCCGAGAGACCATACATCGATGGCCCCGCTGAAAAGCTCTTTATACAGAATCTCAGGAGATCTTAGGATAAGAAACACAAACATATTACTGAGGTTTTAAAATGTACTAAACTCCTTGTTACTGTCAATATGTTACTGTCCATTTCTGAGACATAAACCTGACATGCCAGCGTACAGGACTTGTCTAATTCATTACAGCAAACACAGCTGTCCCAGGTATACAGATGTGCTGTCAGTTACTTACCTGTACGGCAAGGTCTGGAGGGATTCACCGACCAGTTCTACAGGATCATCTAAGGCTAAACCAAAGTCAATGACTTTAACTTTGAGTGGCTTTCTGACATGATCCACCAACATGATGTTATCTGGCTTCAAATCTGCATGAATGATCCCTGCGCTGTTCAGAAATTCCAAGGCTGTAGCCAGCTGAAATCATGAAAAACATCATAATAATCATGACCTACAGAGTTATTTCCTCATCAACAACTATAACAGACACATTTTAGCGACCAAGTTTGCCCTTCACCCTACAAAGCAGTTAGTGTAAGAGCTTGAATTTAAAAAACAAACCTGCTGTACAATGGGGCGGATCTGCTTCAGCTGAAGGTGTTGACCCGGGCTGATCTGCTGGAATTTCCGCAGATCCATATCCAGGAGCTCAAACGCAAGACAGTAATGTCCCTTGTAGGTAAATGACTCGTTCAATCTGACGATGTTGAACCTGTCTGAGTGGAGCTCCTTCAAGGTTTGAAGGGTGACCTCCTCTTCCTTGGCGGAGTCAATGTCTTCCACGCTTTTGATAATTTTTAAAGCCACCATTTCATCGGTGGTCACGTTCCTGCATTGGATGACCACTCCATAGGTGCCTTGGCCCAGGGTTTTCTGTACCTGGTAATGTGTAGTGGGGGAGGGGATCAGGTCTCCTCCATTGATTTCTAACAGACTGTTTTGAGACATGGTGACAGAATAGTTATCCTGTTGATTTTTCACACTTCTCAGGAGAATAGAAAAGAAGGAAGTTAGACACAAAGCCACGTATGCTCTCACTAAGCCTTACAGCCAGTAACGCCGTGAGGTAGCATGAGAGTTTAAAGGCAGGTCAAAAGTACTGCTTACATCAAAGACACTTTACAGACCGATAAATATTGTGTGTCTATATACCTCTCACTGTAAGGTTCGCGAATTCTAGAGAACCTCGTTATCATATAGCTTTGATGTCTAATTAGTTTAAAGCCACATTTGTCACATTGTATCAACTGCATGTCTTTGTAGTGATTTCTTTTCTTTTATGTGAATTTTCTTTCTTCTTTTCTTTTCTTTTCATCATGATTCTTTCATTTTAATCTTTGTCAACCATCATGATTTACACAGTAGATGGCGGTAATGCACCTTGACGTTGGTTGCCACCCGCCAATAAACTAAACAAATGCAATGGGGTCAATCCTTAATAAAAAGCTTTAGCTAAAAAATGATAATTGTAGCAGTGTTACTTTCCCAGTTATGCGTACATGTCATTGTAGATATTAAATCACAGCTCTAATTAACCTGACAGGACGGCGATGCCTATAGGATGAGGGGAGTTGGCGAAGTTTATTTAGGGACACCGTAGTCGCTCGCTCCCTCTCTCTCTCCACTGCCTGTGAGGAAGTGGAGCGTGGGCGCAGCAGATGTGGACGCCAATTGTTTGTTGCGGTACGCTTCATTAACTGAAAGTCACTTTAAAGTAAATGAAGATCACGCAGAAAACTAGCATTGAAGCTTTCCATCCAATTGGTTCACTCATGGGCCGAAGCTTCATGGTGCTTCATTTGCTCTACTGCGCCATCAAGTGGACAATAAATGTAAAACAGGCAGAGTGATTATAATGACACCATGGCTTTGGTGTGTGACGTTTTGAATTGATAAATGAATGATTTTTGTGATGCCAATACATACATTTTTAACTTATTAATATGGTGTCTGTCTTTATGATACAATGGCGGGATCAAAAGCGAAAGTGGAAACAAATTGGGCAGAGGGTTGTGATGTGAATGTGCTTGTGTTACTTGTAACATGTAAAGTAGGGACAACATTTTATTCATTTTTATTTAAAAATTACAACTTTTCCACAGTGCTCGGTTTCAGGCGTTTTTTTTTTTTTTGCAAACAAAAGCGCAATAAAGTCAACTAGTCAGTATTTTGTACATGTTGTATTTAGTCACTCACTGTTTAAAGTTAGCACTGAGGTTTGTAGGGGGGAAGCTGCCTGTGTTCTTTTGTGATTTTTCTCCTGTTTTGTTGTATTTTAGGGAGATAGGTTTAGTTGATGTCTTTTGGTTTATTTATTTATTTCGTTGAGTTTATCCAGCAGTTTACTTTGGGGAGTTAGTTTTCTTTTGTTTGTTGTTTTGGCCTGGGCTCACCCTGAGTAAGAACTGTTTCAGTTTACTGTCACGTTTCACTCGTGTAAATAATAAATGCACACTTTATTGCATAAGTTAGTGTTTTGATTCTGGTTTCGGGGACCGGGAAGGGAACCAGTTTTTGTATACTTTCATGCTGCGCTCCTGCCCTAGACGGGAGCGTAACAATCATATAAGGAATTCTTAATCTTGTACACATTGACTCACTATGATTTTCTTTTTTAAACCGCAAAAACATTGTGAGAAACTAAAGAAAAGCTCCAGGAGGACTCAGACGTTTGATGGGCGAAATAATGTGGAATGTGACTGAATAGACTTAAAACTGCATATGTTGAAAAACATTTTTACATTAGGTGTGGAAGATTACTGGAAGAAAATATCTGGATAATTACTTTCCTGTATTTGTAAGATGTGCTTAATAGCTCGCATGCGGAAATATGTTGCAATGATGCTGTGCAGTAGAAATAAAGTTTAAAAGCAAGTTCTCTGGAGCACAACTGGGTAAACAACCTTTAATTTATTATTCAACTCTGAAACATAGTTCCTCTCACATGAAGAGGCTTAAAGGTAACACGATATTTAACACTAATCTTTCGGTCACTTTAAAGAGCAGGGTGGTTCTGTTATGTCTATGACATTGCATCACACAGTCTCTATCTCAAGTTATGTAGAAACATTGGACCAAAGCAGCGTTACTGATGAAATGCCTCCAAGAGGACAGTAATGTACAATTTTAGCCAACATAACACAGCAGTTGAACATTCTTTAAGAGCTAAATTACAGAAAACATTTAGTTTCTTCAACTTCATTTCAAATGAACGGAAACTTGGCAAGCGCTTTCCCTCCTTCTCCTTGTGCTTACAACAACTGACCCTCTGATTTCTACATGATTTCTACATGTCAACCAAGTATTGCAGACAACATTTGGGGTTGAAATCACACAGACGTTTCCAAGATGGCTCTCAGTAGTTCAGAACAGGCTGTGCCTCGTCTGGCGACTTGGTTTGCCGTTTACCATCCCCTCACCAATAGTAGCATCACAATGAGGACACCATCGACTGTCCACAGCCCCTCCACACTGTCTTGTAAGATAGACGTGGCCTTTAGGACATTTGTACCAGTGTCCAGGAGGCATTTTCATCGTAGTCTCCTCCTCACTGAGCCACAGGCTTGTGGATGGAAGCTTTCGCTTCAGCCTCATTATGGTTTCTTTCACTCTTTGTTCATCTTGCTCAGTGAACTGGCCAGACTTTTCCAAAACGTCTGTGATTGTTTGCACCTTTAACTGAGTAGTATAACTTTGCTCTCTCATGTTTGCCTCAGGATAATGGACGTCGAGATCAGTAAAGAAGGTGAGTCTCAGTAGCTGTCTCTGCAAATCAAAGACCTGCTGGTCTGTGAATTTCAGGTGGAAGTCACTCAGCCATCTCAAAAACTCTGCAACATCCGCGTCGAACCTGGTGCTTTTCATCTGTAGCTTTGCAACTCTAGTTATGAAATCCATCTGGTTTTCCAGGACCCACAGGTCATCTGCTGTGAGAACGCGCTCTCCCAGTTTCCTGATGTGCTGATCAATGTATGGTTGAAGCATTCTACAGGTGACAGGGTTTTCCTTCCACAGTTCTTTCAGAGCCTTCCTGTGCTTTTTAACATCTAGCGGATGTCCATTTACCTTCACCTTAACCCTCTCTATCCCAGCCAGATTGCGGTTAATGTGAGATTTGTAGCGGACATTGTTAAGGATTGGAGTCTGACACCTGGGACATCTCTTCAATGTTATGGCCTCCACCTCTTTATTTGCCTGCTCTTTGTCATTCACTCCCATGTACTTGTCCATCCCTGTGTATTCAAAAATGTGTCTACAGTCTTCTAGCTGAATAAAGTGAGCCTCAGCGTCATCCTCGGTTCCAAAGAAAATCTCTTTGACCTCATCTTGATTACAGAACCGACATTTCCTTGGACATTTGTCTCCACACAGACCAATGCACCGGTGGCCACAACCCAGGGTCTTGGGACAGGGTTGGGTGCACGGTGGATGATCACACGGCTCATGGCAAAGCCTACTGCAGCTTTGGTGGCGGCACTTACGGGCGCAGGGCTCAATGCATGGAGTACAGGACTGCCCACATGGCTTCATACACTTACTGTGGACACAGCAATTGTCACATGGTCTCTGACATGGGGAGCCATCAAGAAAGCAAGGTTTCTCACACTTGTGTGCACAAACGAGGAGCCGCTCGCTGTGCTGAAAACATGGGTAATGGAAGCGTCCCTGATAACACTGGGTGCAGTTACCACGACAAGGATGGCCACATTTTAGCTGCTGCTCACATGGGGTCAAACAATTAGGCTCGTCGTTCTCCGTTTGGTAAAAACAAGCACCCTTCTGTCTGTGGCCACACTTTAGCTTCAAGGTGACCTGCACATTGCACCTCATGGTGCATGGTCCCCCGCAGGTTGAAACACATGGATGTCCACACTGTAGCATTTCCTGGCAAGGCTTGTCGCATTCAAATGTTTCTGGGTCTTGGTGGCAAGGAACCTTCTGTAAGTGTTGACACTGAGGTATGATCTTCTCAACCATCACTGGACATGCCTCTGGGCATTCTTTATGACACAAACGTGGACACTTGTGACCCAGATCGCATATAATCCTCTGGCAATTCTTGATACACTTGTACTTCTTGTGCTCAGAGTCGTAGGGGTGGCAGACGCTTGCGCAAACATGGCCACAGTCCAAACGGAACTGGCAACGCTGAGTGCAGCCACCTTCAGGGGCTTGTTCGAAGTCCTTAGCACAAGCAACTTCTACTTGTCGAGTTGGATGATTCTGACAGCAGAGGGTGAGAGACTTCCCAGTCTGGTTGTGCTCCTTCAATGTGCTTAAGATGTCTCTCCACAGTTTGACAGTTTCAAGTGTTTCACTGTTGCCAACAAAGTAAAGACCTTTCCTGGCACGAGACAAGGCTACACAGACGCGATTGGGGATGCTCAAAAAACCAACTTTGCCATGCAAGTTGCTGCGGACCAGAGACAACAAGATAATGTCATTCTCTTCTCCCTGGTACTTGTCTACTACATGCACTCTGACCCCTGCGAACTGCTTGGCAGGCATAAGTTTGCGCAGACAGTTGAGTTGGCTGGCATAGGTCGTAAGGATGGTAATTTGCTCTGGTTCGTATTCTTGAAGGAGAAGGTAGCGGCAAAGAGCGACAACAAACGTAGCTTCATGTGGGTTCTGTTGGCTTGTCCCATCTGTTTGTTCTGGATGGGTGTGCTCCACAAAGAATATGTTAGTATTCAGGCCCTGTAACACAACATTTAATTAAAACATTTTTAGGTTATGCTTTGATATGTATCATATGCAGAATTCTTTATCTTGTATACATTGTCAAACATTTTTTCCATGCGGGCAAGTAAACAGATATCCACTATGAAAAACAAGCAGGTAGACACAGCAGGAGAGCAAATGTAATGCACACCTTGATGTTGTCAAAGCTGAACACAGAGGGATGGTTTTCCAGCGTTGGGTAGATATGTGGGGTCAGAAGACGGGCAATTTCTGGCCTCATACGATGCTGAAGAAAAAACAGAATACATAAAGGATTACACGTACCAACACACATACCTATTTAAGTAATGCATTCGACTTTTCTTTAATTAAACCATCAAAAGATGTAAAGGTTTTACTGAATTTACTGAGATCCTGCAATAAGGATTGCAACAAACTTGAAAATAAACACAAACCTGGGAGTTGAGCCTGACAAAGGGAACTCCCATCCTCACCAGTCTTTCAAACATGGAGATCTCCATGTCGAACTTCTTAGCGAGTTCATACACTGTGACACTGGGTTGCAGCTGAAGGAGAAATCACATTTTCATCAGATGCTCTTAACACTTAAATCCTCATGAATCATTGTTTAGAACAATACTGATTAAAGACCAAGTGTTTTTGTGTAAACTCAGAATCTGTGGTCCTGTTGTGGAGAAGGTTTTCAAGCTATGAATATACTTTTATGATTAATACGGCAGATTAGAGAACATGTGATGGGAATTTGAGTAACTAAAACTTTAAACATGTTTCTAGCTTTTGCCTTCTTCCATTCGTTGGTGATTCAATTGACTTGGAAGGTTTATTGTACTAGATGTATTCATATAAGTGTAAGGAATAGTCCAAGATCATAACCATGTGAGTGAAGAACAGAGTGATAACTGTCACGGTCACATGCTTAGAATAATCATACCAATTGCAGTAATGCAAATGCTGGTAAACACCTATGTGGTGGAAGCAACTATCTATACAGTAGCAAGCCTAGAAGGGACAAACAATATACCACAATGGGTTTCGGTTTTCAGGTGACTGGGTGGGAATATAGAATGTATGCAAATGCACTCTAACTTTCTTTTGCTGTCCTGTTAAGTTTTTAGCTGTTTGTGTGTGTGTGTGTGTGTGTGTGTGTGTGTGTGTGTGTGTGTGTGTGTGTGTGTGTGTGTGTGTGTGTGTGTGTGTGTGTGTGTGTGTGTGTGTGTGTGTGTGTGTGTGTGTGAACCTAATATAGCAGCAGGACAGAGTGTGATTGTGCATGTAGGTGGGAGGGGTGTGGGGGAGGCAAGACAAATTATAATATGAATGTGAGGCATTGTGTTCAGCTCAGTTCAACACAAAACCTTAGATTAATGAACAACATAAAAAATGCCAAAGCTTATTTTACTCGGACAGTGTTATCCATCCACCTCCATTACATGCACACATTCAAGTTTGGGTTCCACGAAACACAAAGCTCTCTGAACACATGTTCATCGAGTGAAAATCCAAAACTACATGGTTATAAACTCATGAAAAAACAGACCCAGATCCTGTCATTTAAATTGATGAATCAGAGATAATTCAATAGTTGATTAATTTATTTTGCACTTGTAGTTAACATGTATTTGGTACATTAAACTGGACCCACTAATAGCCTCAGGTAGAGCGGTAAATGCCTTTTTATATTAATCTGAAGCAATGTATAAAATGGCCATTAATTCCCGAACCTGACTTGCAATAAAGGAAAAGTTTAGAGTCAAACTATATTTTAAATTGCGTTCTTATGCTTGCTGAACTTTCAGTGTCACTGTAAGGAAGTCAGATTTGTTTGTATAGTCAAACCAATACATAAATCCATGCATAGAGTGCAACGAGCAAATATTAGGAGAAGAGCAGACATAAGTTACACAACAAGAAGGAGCAGGACAGAATATTGAGATTTGTGGTAGAACTGTGTGTAGTTGTGATCGCACACTGCAGATTGCTAGACAGGCTGCCTGGCCATATGTCCTTGGCAGGCCCTGACAAGTTGCTGTAATAGTCTACTGATTTCCCGCATATCACTCCTCACTGTTCTCTTGTAATGTCTGGCATGGGATGTTTTTTTTTGTCCAGTATCCATTTCCCTCAAGGCAACACACACACAAACACACTGACAACCGGTAAAATATACAAAATCCATCATGACAGGCCGTCAAATTTTCACCGAGACACATCAACAGGGTGTATCTCAGTCAAAAGGATGGAGGGCTTCTTAAATACACTGGCAGTTTAATGCTGGACTCACAAGTATGTGTTGCGTGGATGCTTGACAATGGCCGTGCCCAATGTTTGTGCTGGTGCAATCGTCTCTATCACAGTTTCATGCTTCAGGACACACAACATAGCTTGCTTTCGTTCTAAAGTACCATTGAGCTATCGACACAATGCTCAGGAGAAGCACAGGGCAAATGAGATCCACAACCAGATGAACACGCACCAGGTTTGTCAGCTGCCTTTGCCCCCCCTTTCGCATTGACGTCAATTAATTGGCTACCGCTTGCAATTACATGACACTACATTCAAATGTGAATGAGCAGCGTTTCGGTTGAAGCCTCCAACGCATTAGTGAGTCCAGTTTGATCACGTTTAGGGAACCGTATCTGTCTGGGTGAGCACTAACCTGCTGGTGGTCCCCGATCAGGATGAGATGTTGGCATCCTTGGCTCAGTGTGGTGATGGTGTGGGCCTCGAGAACCTGCGCGGCCTCTTCTACGATCACCAGACGTGGACTCACTTCCTGCAGAACTGAGCGGTATTTGGCTGCCCCCGTTGTTGTCATGCCAATAACCTGCCGGACAAAGACACTGCATCTGTTATTTACACACAATACGAGCTTGTCTCTTCTAATAAATGTAGGATTAATGTCATTACCACAGCCCGTCTGCAATGGGCATGAATACAACCAGTGTTCACTCCTGTCGAACATGACTCACCAGGGAAAAAACTGAGTATTCCAGCAAATTCCTCTACTGGCAATGGGAGAGGAGCACATCACCTCTTTTAGAGGATTTACCCGCTTTTTTTTTTTTAAACACGTTTTCCTGCTAATTTCAGTGTAAAAGAAGTATCTCTCTCTTCGTAGTAGTATACTTTCAAATTCCTCTTGGATCAATTTAAAATATAACACAACATCTTATTTCACATCAAAATTCTCAACAAAGTTTAGTGTATTCTGCATTCAATTAGACCCATTCAGCTGCTTTGACTAACAAAGAATGTATTATAGGATCATAGAAAAACAACAACAACAACAACATTCTAGTGTAGTCTATGGCCCAGGAGGCAGAGCTGGTCAACTACTAATCACAAAGTTGGTAGTTAGATTCCCAGCTTCTCCAGTCCGCATGTGGAAGCGTCCTAGAGTGAGACCAGAAACCCCTGAATCGCTTCAGTGTATGAACTGGATGTGTGATAGAGAAACGCTGAATGACAGTGTGTTGTGAATGTGACTCCTAGTCGAAAACTAAATCCACTAAGTCCAGTTTACCGTTTCACTAATTCAATTATACTGTACCTTGGCGTTCCTAAGGAGACAGAGGCTCTCGTGTCGTCTTAGATCAGCCAATCTTTCCGCTGTGTTCTGATAGGCGTCTTCAGCGGCTAGGAGTGCGGTGCGAATCTCTATCCTGTAGCGCTCCACCCACATCCTGCAGACACAAATTACACGATAGTAAAAAACTGTGACTCAGCAGTGTTTACTAAATTATTGGATATTATTCGATTATAATTATATGAAGTCCTGAATACTCAGAAAAAGTACAGAGACATATGATCTCTGTATTGGAAGGAAATTGCCCTATTTGTTAGTTTACATGATAATTACGTCTATGTAAACATGAGCCCTCACAGTCCTGTTTTCACAGCGAGGGAAGTTATGTCTTTGCTCTCTGAGGGGAAAAGATCCTCTGGGATACACTTTCCTTGTGATTAGTTGACTTAATTACACACCCTGGGAATAGACTACTTCTACCAGACGGCGGTTGCTTGGGGGATGAGGGGAGCAAAGGAAGAAAGATCAAGACCGAGGAAGGGAGGACTGAAATGTAAGAACGGTACTAGGAGACAGGACTGAGAGGAAGAGGTTTACAAAAGAATCACATGGTGAATGAAGGGGACAAAAGTGAAACACAGACGCAAGCCTACCGATAGAGTCTCCATCTGTCTGAGAGACTAAGGGTCCAAATATCTACGATCTTCTCCGCCTCCACCTCAGTCATAGCTGAACCACTCTCCAGCTCTTTTCTGATGTTGTTCTTCAGCCTTATACTCTGGTCCCGTTGCATCTGTATAGATCAGGACAAGTTAGTTAATTTGTACATAATATCATAGGGTTGTTTAATTTGATGAAGTATGATGAGGTCAATTTGCTATGATGAAGCAAATTGTTTTAGAGCGGGGGGGGGGGGGGGGGGGGCACAAGCAGGTGACATGAGACACAGTCCTGCCAAGGGCTCTGGGCTATTCCACTGATCAACAGTTGGTGGCAGTAATGTGTCGACAAATGAAGCTATGTACCTTCAAAAGCAGGGCAGACAGCTTTCAAGCAGACATGGATGTAAATAATGCAAGTCAAGCGCTGTGCTGTAAAGCGCTTTGAGTGGTCATTAAGACTAGAAAGGCACTGTATGAATACAGATCATTTACCATATCACAAGCTCCTACAAGAATGAGTTTTTCAGATGCTTTGTGTGGAAGGATGTGTGTTACATCACATTTGTTAGTCCCCAGGTGACACATTTGAAATGAAAGCAAAGAATGAATGTGTGCAACAAAAACTCCACAGGTTACCTTTAAGTACAACGCAGCACCTGAGAACATGTGGTTCTTTTGGCCAGCTCTTAACTCCACTGTTAACAGATTCATACATCTACTCCCCTCAGACTCCTATTGTTCTAAGTGTGTTCAGACAGTCGGACTGAAAACATTCTGATGAAATGATAAAACTCTTTACAATCTCCACATAAACAAATCTCTTAATGTTACCTCCCATCCGTCCTCGCTCTGCTCAGTCTGTATTTCAACTTCATCCAGGTTCATGACCAGCATCATATCTTCCACTTCTCTGACGGCCGACTCAAAGTTCGGCTCCTTTCTGCGATCCCTACCCGACCTGGGACCGCTGTCGTCTTCAATGATCCGCTCTGACTGGATCAGATCGGCCATCTCTTCGATTTCAATCAGGTCATCTTCCACCAGCTCCATCGGCTCCTCAGCTGCTACATCAAACATGTTGTAGTAGAATCAGTATCAGAATGGGTTCATTCACTCAGTACAATATGTGTAGTAAATGTTAGTTTTCATTGGCAACTTATAAAGCTGCATAGATTAGAACAACACATGAACAAAGGAAATAAATATAGAATACTTTGTATATTGTTTTGACTCTACATAACAAGATGACTGATTTCTAATTTATATAATTTGCAGTAACTTAAATGGTCTACATGCACTTATCTATGTATAAAACCTCTTCTACATCACAAAAGATGTTTACACAGATCTGCATTTTCTTTTAACTGGGTTATTTTAATTAATAGATGAATTATTACATTTTAGCAATTTATTTTAATATGTAACAATCGTGTCTCTGCTGGTTCACATTGCCTTTGACCTTATTACTTATTTGATAATGTTGTGCTTTTTTAGTGTTGGATTGAGATGCTGTTTACACATTGAAAAACAGTCAGTAATGAGATGCTCTTTCAGAGGAGCACCACTGACAATCCTTACCTCCATTTCTATTTGCAATCTCTGTCTCCCTCTGCAGGAAGACGGTGGCACCCAAACTCAACCACGCCATAATCAGTCTGGACGTCACATTTCGGGGCGCAAAAAGAACCTAGAATATCGTGCAAAGATATCAATGCTTTCAGTCTATTTAAGGTCACATATATACATTTGTACAAATGTATTTTTAATTCAGAATAACTCACATTTGCTCGCCGCAGACCGATCCAATGTATTCCTGAAATGAACTTCTGTAAGATGTTTTGACGCAGGATGCCTTTCGTAGAACACGTCAGCTTGATGCTCTCATTCATGACATCCCTCTCATCCTGACGTAGCTTCTTCTTAATCTGTTGAACACAGTCATATGTACTTTGATAAGGTGTTAGAAATCCCCAAAACATAACATCAGCATGAAAAAAAACTTATAACATGTAATAACCTGAATCATTACTTATTTAAGCCTATTATATAATTTCATATATTCTTAACACCTAGCTATGAATGAGAGAGAAAAGTGTGGCACAACTTGAAACATCATGTCAGGTTGTCAGTTGCAACACTGTAGGTAATTGGGCTGCAAGAGCTCACCTCGCCATGCGCAAAACGCAGTTGAGGCGGCATCAGGTTTCTGATGTTGGCAGAGTGTCGGAGCTCTGTCAGATTGAAAGGCTTCAGGATCTCACTGTTGCTGCGGCCTCCCACTCTCACGATGCCCTTTCCAGAAACTTATGAATACCTGAGACGCAGAGGCAAAAGAAATGCACATGGTATTTCTAAAAAAAAAAAACAGAAAGCTGATGAGATTTACATTGTCCACTACAAGGAACAGAGCTATTACTTAAAAAATATTAACTAAGACTAGAAATATCAGCAGCCCGGTACAATGGGCCTGCCAAGAAGGATTTGTGTTAGCAGCAGATGCAGAACTTTTGTTGACAAAAATGCTGAAGAACTGTGTTTTTAAATAATTTGCCAAACCACTCAAACAACGTATACAACATATCTGATGTGAGTTGACATCCCTGCTTACCCTCAAGGAACTGATCCAGGGCATGGTTAGTGAAACACACCACCAGTATTGTACCCCTGCCAGATTCACTCCAGAGATGCGGATTGGTCAACAGAGCCCGAGCGATCTTAAGACCAACGTAGGTTTTACCTGAGAAGATGGGAGAAGCAAAATAGTTTAATTTTCAATTATTAAAGAAAATAAATTAGTCATTTTTTTACAAATATGTAAAATACATTTGACACATTCACAAATGAATGAAGTCGTCCTTCCAACAATAGCTTGTCGATATCTTACCAGTGCCAGGAGGTCCCTGAATGATGGCCAGCTCATTTGTGAGGGCCAGCCGGACGGCACTCAACTGAGAATCATCCAGCCCCAGCTCCTCCTTTTTCGGCCAGGCGTGTGCCTTCAGGCTGTGAAAGGGCTTCATTCCTTTCTCATATTTAGGAATGGCAACAGATGACAGGTCGTACGTATCTTCTCTTTTCAGATAAGCCGGGGGTTGCACATCTTTTCTGCACTCCACAATGTACCTGGAAGTATTATTAATACGATTTTTTAAAAACTTGCATGAATCTAATATATTGTTTCCGAATTAAAGTCTTCACTGTTCTAACTAATGCCAGTTCGATCTTAAGTTAGCTGATAATAGCTGACAATAGCCATCAAAGGCTCCAGACCATCAATCGTAATCGAGGTATAAGTTTGAAATAATCGTGATATTGATTTGAAGTCATGTCGCCCAGCCCTACTTTGTGGTATGTGTGAAGATCACAGGGAGTGCACACAATAACAGAACTTTTGAATTAATGGATGCGTGATAGCTTTCTGGGGAATACCACAGTGATGTAATTAACTTGTGCCAATTAAGAGCGTGATTGCTGAACTTCCCTTGTACAGTTTCTCCCCTATACTGCCCTTTCAAAAATCCACGGGGGAACTTGTTCTCAAAGTGCAGTGAGAATACATCATAACTATGACCTTGCCAGTCAAATCTGAAACTCCTCCACAGCGCACACACACAGAAACGGATCACACACACATACCTCTGGAAGGGCAGATTGTCCTGGTCCTGCTCTTGTAGGCCCTGTAGAACGTAGCGATAGGCCTCAAAAAAGGCGATGCTCTCTACCATGAGGAACACTTGATCTTTCTGTGGGTCAAGTTAAAAGAACGTTTAGTTTAGTTCTTCTTTTCTTGCGTTCCGTCACTATGGTCAGTCACTGTATTCACTGTGACCTGCCTACATCTATTGATAAAAATAGAACTTACTGTTGCACAAGGTCCCTCGTAAGTATATTAAATGGAATTGAATCTGTGCATGTGTTTCATATAAAATATTGTGAAACTTGTGCAGGGCTGCTGACATCTACTCTCAATAAAACTTGGCAGCTCATCGTGTACAGCCAGCAACAACTTATGCAGAATAACACAACGGGTCTGGAATAATTCACACCGTGATGAGGGTTATAATAATGTTCCGTTACTTTAGAGAGGTATGAACTTCATAGTCACTTTGGATCCCACAGGTGGTGATCTGGACTGGGGAGTTAAGTTCCTCAAAAGAAACCTAAGACACATCTTTTTACCACAGCTTTCTCTCCCTGGACGTTTTATCGTGTCAAATATGTGTCTTAACCTGCTGTTTATTATCAATTCAATTATATTTTTCCTTTATGTACACTTTTATAATTTACGTAACTGCTTTTATGTGTATTATTGTTGTTATTATTATTGAAGTCATTTGAATGTTTCCCACCTCATTCATAACAGTGAGAGAAGACTATCTATGCATTCTGTTCTCATAAACAACAGTTGCACAGAATGCACTGCCCCACCTGGATTCCAGCCAACTTGACTCTGCTTTCTTCAGTAAAGGTAATCTGGACCTTTCCTTTAATCACGTTTGGGATGGTCCGATCTGACACTGTGGCAAACAGGAAGCTCTCCAAATTATCACAGGACAGGCAGACCAGGGAACCATAGATCAGCCTCTTGGAATTCTCCCAGCGAACAGACTACAGGATGGGGAAGAATGGAGAAAATATAATTAGAAATATGTATGGAGTCCAAAGTAATTTAAACATTACACTGTGACCAGCATCAAACTCCATCCTGAGGCTAACCTTAAGTGGCTTAATGTCAAACTGGACAACGTGGGAAATGCCATTGTGTGTGCATTTGAGCGTCACCAGTCTCGTGTCATGATATACATAGATATTATCAAAGCGCTTGGTCTTCATTGTTTTATCGGTATTTCCATTGTCCGTTTTGTTCAAGAGCCATTGCTGGATCCCTTCACGCAGTGGCCGAACAAAGTCCTCTCTCAGCAGCCGAAATTGTGTGTCAAGGTAGAGGTGGGTGTTTGGGTAGCTCTGGGAGATGGAGTTGGGTCTAAGGAAGGGCTTGTGTTGCTGATGTAACTCCTCAGGAGTTGGACAGATCGGTGTTTGGCAGAAATCTTGCTGTTCTTCTTCACCTGTGTTCGAATAAAACAAGTTTCAGTCACTTTTATGTCGATAAAACATCCCAAAAGATTTCCCAGGTAATTTTCCAGTGTTGACAGGAGGTCAAATCAAAATTTCTAAAAACTAATATCTCTAAGAGGACATCACCTGTGTTAGCACCACCAGGTGTAAGGAGGGGATAAGGGTCTCTCCTTGAGCGCCGGGGTCCCTCCCTGGCAGCCTTCTCATGGTGACGGACCAGGTCCTGAAGACCCACCACTCTCTCCTTCATTTGAGGCTGAACATCCACTCCTGATGCGCTCAGGTTGTTCATGGAGAATTGGAGCGTCGTCAGTAGCAGACTCACTGTCGGAGTGGAGGTAGTAGGGTAGGTGCTAAGCACCTAATAAACAAAACATTGAGTATAGTTATTTAAAGTATATAGAATAGAGAAAGAAGCACAATGAGGTTCAAATATCATTAACCTCCACCAAGGAAGTCATATTTTTACCTGTCTGTTCTTTTGTTGGCTTTTATGTTTGTTTGATTGCAAGATTACACAAAAACAAGTAAACAGATTTCTACAAAACTTGGTGCAAGGATGTGGTATGGATCATGAAAGAACCCTTCACATTTTGGTGCGGATCCGGATCAGGGGGCAGATCTGGGAATTTTTTTATTCAACATTGTGAGCTAGAGCATTTTTCAACTTCTTCAACATTTTCCAAGAGAATATCTCATAAATCAGGCATATTTAGAGAACTGATATCTATGCGTGTGTAATATTTGGTCGAGCCTGTTTGAATTTAAGAGTATCGCTGGGCCTTGGCGGAAGTATGCGCTCTGCCGAGTGCCTTCTAGTTCCATTTATTTTAAGAAATGGTGAAACAAGGTTGTTTGTCATAGGCCCTGAATAATCTCTTTTCAATTTTCTACATCATTGGTTTTCTCATGAGAGATTTGTTTTTGTCTGTATGTCTTGGTTTGAAGTGGATGGACTTAGCTGGGAAAAGGTGATATTAGTTTTTCAGCATTAAACTAAAAATTATTTCATTATCCTTCAGCGGAATTTACTGAGTGATTGTTTTTTTCCATTCACTCCTTCCTCAACTTACCTCAGACAGAATAACCAGGATGTTTTCAATATGCTGAGGGTACTGTGCCCTGCGGACGGCGTCAAACTCTGACCCCATGCCCACCAGATAGTGGGGCAGGACGGTGCGGAAAAACCCTGAATCTTTAATGAGGTGGACCAGCCGCTTCCGAGATCCTCTGTCTCGCTGTGATTTGAAGGCTTTGCTCAGCGCCAGGCAGAGGAGTTCGACAAGGTCCTGCCTCATAGTTGTCTCACACAGGGCATCTTGTAGGGCAGGGTTAGAGGAGAGGGCGATGGCCACCACAGACGGGTCTTTTCCAGACAGTTCTTCAAGTGCTTTGTAGCCCAGGCGATGGCCCTGTTGTGCTCCAGCTCTACCTGTAGACTCTGAAATCCCTCTATTCCTCTCTTGTGTCTCTCTCAAATCACCTCTTCTCTCACCCCCTCTACCTCCTCTTCCATCCACACTATGCCCCCCTCTTCCTAACCAACCTCCCTGTCTCACATCCCCTCTAGTTCTCCCTTCTCGGCTCTGTCTTCCACGTCCTCCTGCATCTCTTTCGTCCCATCTCTGCACAACGACTCCATTTCCCTGCACCCCTTCAGCTCTTCCTCCTTGTGTCTGCCCCCTGCCTCCTCTTCCTCCTTCTGCATGCCCCCTGCCTCCTCTTCCTCCTTCTGTCTGCCCCCTGCCTCCTCTTTCACTTTCAGACCGCCCCCTGCCTCCTCTTCCTCCTTCTGTCTGCCCCCTGCCTCCTCTTTCACTTTCGGACCGTCCCCTGCCTCCTCTTCCACTTTCGGTTTGCCCCCTGCCTCCTATTCCTCTTCCAATCTGCCCCCTGCCTCCTCTTCCTCTTCCAATCTGCCCCCTCTCTCCTCTTCCTCCATATCTGTCTCCTTCTCTCCCAAACTCTAATGTACCTCCTCTTGCTCCACCAAACATTCCTTCTCCTCCATCTGTCTCCTCCCTTTCTTGCCCTGCTCCTCTTCTGAGTCTGTGTATTTGGGCTAGGCCATTTTCATTGCCTAGAAGGAAAAAAATGAAGATTTGGTTGTTTGACGTCATTCAAGGCTTGAACTCTGAAAAATGTCTGGACAATTGATTCTGGACATTATCAGGCCTTATAACCTTTAAATATGAACAACGCAACTTTAACAACAGGAGAAATGTCCAAAGCATTCATGCTCGGGGGGGGGTGTCTGAGTAGAGCATCCAGGACACAGCAAAAGCCTACTTGCTTGCTGTGAATTTTCATATAATTTTTCCTGCAGTATGGGCTCACTCAGACATCTTCCAAACATGTTACCAGAAAAATGTCCACAGCAACTGACTCGGACATTTGCATTCCCACATACAGGCCCTCTGGAAAATTACAGCAAAATGTCTGGAGTTCAGTGCATGTCTGAAAGCAGCAATACTGTATTATTACCATTATAAGGTCCTCTTCTCCCGTCATTTGAAGTCAGCCTTTCCATGGTCTTGCATGAGGCAGCATGCAGTTTAGGCTGCTCCGTTGGTTTCTGGGTGAAAAGAAATTAGACATTTTCTGATGTCTCCATTACTCGTGGCATCTATTGCACTTCTGTCCATCCTGGGAGTAGGATCCCTCACATGTGGCTCTCTCTGAGGTTTCTACGTTCTTTTTACCCTGTTAAAAGTTTTTTTTTGTAGTTTTTCCTATCTCTTGTTGAGGGTTAAGGGCAGAGGATGTCACACCTTGTTAAAGTCCTATGAGACAAATTTGATTTGTTAATATGGGCTATACAAATAAAATTTGATTGAGTGATTGAAAAGTGAAAAAGAAAACCAGCACATTTGATTACAGGGACATAAATATGTATATACGCCCACAAAGTCAGACAGCATGAAATACCAGTGACTCCTGATAAGTTATCGTGCACTGTGTTCCGTTATCTGTTGGATTTGCAAGGTCCCAGAAGGGTTGGAGTCAGATAATGATGTCCCTATTTACCGTTTCTGCAGAAATGAAAGCAGACATTCTTCCCTCCTTCAGAGAGAACTGATATTTTGTGACACTCACTCTACATTTCAACTGGAACTTGAATGTGACATTTTTATTCTGATACATCTTCTGCTGGCCTTGCACTAGACCCTTTTTCACGGCAGCCATTTTGATAGTGCCTCCAATGAATGTGGTTCATAATTGTCTGTGAGTTTACAGTTGATGAGCTAATAGGCTACATTGTGATGTAGAATACAGCATAACCGAATATTCCCTGATCAGCTTTAAATATACAGTAACTGTGTGAGTTGTCTTACTCAGAAAAACTGGCCTCAAGTTCCGCAGTTTGAGTAGAAAACCGCAAGTTTCCAGTGTTGCTAACGTGAGTCACACAAGTTTTTGGTGCAAACTTTGTTTACTGACATAGAAGCAAAGCACATTAAGGGTAGGGCCATGTTCAAAGACACTTTTGCCAGTTCAAATGAGTAACAGCAGCAGGTGCCTGGTTCCAGAGCATTGGAATTATACTGGTGTTTTGGGGTTAAAATACACCAGAGAGTCCTCCATATTTCTGCAGCTTGTATTTACAACAGATAGAGTCTATTCGAGGGCTGACGAGCTATTTAGTCTATTTAGAAATCCTCTCTCCATCTTTGAAATTGCACATTCAATCGACGAAAGCCAGGATGTCCGAGGTTTTCACAGGCACTTGAACGCAGCGTGCATTTGTGTGGAGACCATATATAGTCTATGGTGGAGACTGGGAAAAGTCCAAACGCAGGCACACACGCACACACACACACACACACGTTAGCTGATTCGTGCACGTATATTTAACAAGGTGTGAATAAATAGAAATGGATGTCATGTAAATATTGTTTTACATTTGTTTGCACAGGATGAGAAACATTGCCCCATCTGGTCTGTCTGTGATGTTGACATTAAAAAAAAAGATGTAGGTGAATTATTAATTTCATCAGGTTGTGGTTTTGTGATGATAAAAATATATAAATTGTTGCTTTTTATTATTTTCATGAGTAGATCTTGTATAAAATGTGTTTGCATCTGGGTATAATTCATCCCCACAGTGCGACGCCCCCTGCAGGCAACACACAGGAAGTGGTCGTGTAGGTTTCCTTTCACAGGAAATCGGATGACACCACAAAAATGTCTTTTCACACGAATCGGATGAAATAACACGAGAAATAAACCCTCACCGAACAAATGTAATAAATGTGCAATTACCTTTCTTTTCCTCACACTTTATACAACACAAAGAGTATATAGACTACATTTATTATACCAGTCGTATTATCAGTCCTCGTTTTATTTCCCAGTCATTTATAATACTGCCTCCGATTTATTGCCAAAACAAACAAACTAACAATGAAACAACGTAGCCATCAAAACACATGAACAAACAAGCCGTTACTTACCAAGCTTCACGTCCACTTGCGATCGCCAGCGTTTGCCTCAGTGCTTACAACACAGGAAGCAGAGCAGCTCTGAGATGGTCTGACGGCTCAGTTCAGCGGTTATATTGATGCTCGGGTGGGTTTTGTTTTCGTTTCATCAGAACCAGCACACCCCACCTTAGTCATTGGGCACAGGATGAAGATGCCCATGACTAAGATGCAGGTGATTCATCATCTTTTGTTTCTATCTTTAGATAGATGTTGCTCTTTTTACACTGCCACAATGTGTTTTTTTTAATGTAGGTATAGTTACTTTGTAGATTTAGGTCAACATGATAACAATATAAGATTGTTATTAAAATTCAGTCATATAATGTTCATTATTGTGATTATATTACCTTTGTACTTGTCTTGACTATATTTATTCTTCAGTAATGTATTGTTACGCCCCACGATTATGTGGCCCTATGGGGCGAACACCATGTCAAATCACTGACCACCACTGACACGA
The DNA here is from genome assembly GCA_006182925.3 of Reinhardtius hippoglossoides. Classification (NCBI taxonomy): domain Eukaryota; kingdom Metazoa; phylum Chordata; class Actinopteri; order Pleuronectiformes; family Pleuronectidae; genus Reinhardtius; species Reinhardtius hippoglossoides. Next base: position 22,008,206 of record CM031672.1, on the reverse strand, counting down.
ATCAACATCAGGAAGCCTTTAAAACAGCCCAAACCATGAGATATATTAACATCAAACGACACAATACACACAATGTTAAAATCCCCGGCTGAGGCCCAGTAGAACCAGCAGTCCCCACACTGGAAATCTTGCTTCTGATCCTGAATGCACTGGCCTGGTGTCCCTCGTTGATGACTAATCAGGGTGGAGCTGGTTAGTCATTAATGAGGTGAAAAACAGGAACACAGACAGTTGTAAGTTCCCCACGCTTAAATCTGGACAAATCACAAACAAATGTTCCAACATCTACCTAAACACAATAATAGCCCAGGTGACCAACACAGAAGTGGAGTGCAACAGCCACAAACCGAAAGGGGTCACAAGTAGAGCACCTACAAAGTTGCTGCCCTTCACAGACAGAACAAAAAGACCCAACAAAGGTGAGCTGCCACTACCCCAACCCAAAATGGAGACCCAGTGGTCTTCAACCACATCGACAGTTACTGTCATATGAAGTAAACCAGCAACATACATGACTTGACAAACTAGAAAGCCATGCCCACCACACTAAGGTCCAAAGATCTGTTCTGAAGGATTATTTTAATGTTTAACTCAGTAAGTTGGCAGCAGACCCAAGACAAGGTCCCCTGCCTCACCCTGACAACATACCCACACCCAGGTATACCCACCAAAAATAAGAAAAGGCAAAATAATAAAGTGGCAAGACTCAAGTCTGCCCAATGGCTAAATACTTAGGATGCTCTCAAACACCCAGCAGGGAACCCAGCACCCAGTCAAAAGCATTTGCACATAGCAAAAACTACACAATGTGTGTGTCTGTATTTATATTTATGTATACATATTATACAATTTATATTTCTACATACAATTTATATTATGATTTATATATTTTCAACTTAAGTATATGCAATCTACTAGTGGTATTTATAAATTGTGGTATTCATTTTATTGTTTTTATTATTAGTTAGTAGTAGTAGTAGTATTATATACACTTGAACGCAGCGTGCATTTGTGTGGAGACTGGAAAAAGTCTACACGCACGCACACACCACACGTTAACTGATTGTGCACGTGTATTTAACACGGTGTGAATAAATAGAAATGGATGTCATGTAAATATTTTTTGACATTTGTTTGCACAGGAGGAGAAAAGGTGCCCCATCAGGTTCTGTGAGGTTGACACAAAAGAAAGTGGTCGTGTAGGTTTCTTTTCATCAGAAATCGGATGACACCACAAAAATGTCTTTTCACACGAATCGGAATAAATAACATGAGAAATAAACCCTCATGAACAAATGTAATAAATTGCAATTACCTAGTATTAGTAGAAGTAGTTGTATCAGTAGTGTATACGTTGTACATCTTCCCCTGCACAGTCTATAACATTATTATAACAGTTTGCTTTTACTTTTATTATTCTTATATTTAATTTTACTGTATGTGTTTTACTTAGTGCTCTTATACTTTCTACATTGTGGTATTTAGTGTTGGCTATTATTTTTCATTATTATTAGTTGTACTAGTAGTAGTATATGTTTTATCATTAGTAGTTGTATCAGTTGTATACTTTGTACATCTTCTCCTGCACAGTCTATATACCATATTATAACATTACTATAATTTAGTTTAGTTTTTACTTAGATTTGTATGTATTTAATTTAATTGTACACGTTTGTAGTTAATGCTCTGGCACTTTCTACATTGTGGTATTTAGTTTCAGTAATTATAATGATGATGATGATGATGATGATGATGATATTGATTATTATAGTGTAGCGCCTCCTCCTCCTCTGAACCTACGGTGGTAACAGGAAGGATCACCCAGGTGCTGACGCCTCTTCTCGGTCACAGTGTCAACATGTCGCCGCCTCTCCTCCTCTTCTCCTCTCCTCTCTGACCGGCCACAGTTTGTCACAAGCCCGCTCGATGGCGGCTGCACTGAGGAAGATGCTGCTTTCGGAAGCGGGGCGAATTACCGTGAGCTCGGCGACCAGCTAACGCCGATTAGCTCGCTAACGCGCCCTGTTCGCATGACGCCGCCCGGCCTCGCTACTTGCACCGCTAGCTCCCAGCTGGCAGCCGCGGGGGGGATGAGTCGAGGTTCGCCCGGCAGAGGATGTGAAGTCATGTCATCGAACGAGAACACGCCGAGAAGTGGAGGAATAAAGATGAGGACGACCCGGAGCGCTGGTCCCTCCGCGCCGGGGAATGGACGACAGCGTAACGGTCAGTGTCGTGCAGCTAGCTAACCGTGAGGCTACCCTGTGAGTCCACAGGGGCTAATACAGCGGGACAGCCGGTCTCCAGGTGGACGTTCAATGTAAACTCACATCGCTGCATGGAGCTGTTGGAGCTAGCTAAGCTAACTATGTCCCCTAAAACCTCCTGAAACGTCCCCCCCACCTGTGACAGTTGCAAGCTAAAAGTCATTATGCTAGCTACTAGCTTGGTAAACCGTGTGTTTATATGTGTGTGTGTGTGTGTGGTGTGTGTGTCAGACTGGGACAGCAGGCGCAAGAGGAAGACTGCGGACATCACATCAGGCCCTGAACGCGAGTCCAGTGGATGTAGCGGCTCTGAGGAGGATGGCCATCAGCGAAGGAGGACTGCTGACGGACGAGATGCGATGTCAAGTGTGGCCTCGCCTGCTCAACGTGCCCTGCAGGTCCTGGACCAGGAGCCAGGTGTCATGTTAGCTGCACATATACACACACACACACACACATAGTAGTGTAGGCCACACGTCTGTAGGCTCTCTATGCGATTGCACGTTCGTTTCCCACCATGCATCATTGTAAAACACGCAGAGCATCAGCAGGTGCAAGCTTTCCCACACACTGGACTCATCCAGCAGTTCTAACGGTGACATGTCCTGTGCAGAGACGGTGGAGCGAGAGAACAACAAGGACTACAACCAGGTCCTGCTGGACGTCCAGCGCTCCCTGCGGAGGTTCCCACCAGGTGAATACTCACAAGCCACACAGCTTCTCTCATGTACATGGCTGTCGACTACAAATACAGAGTGATATGAATGAGCACACTCAATGTAGATGTGGTGCAACAGTCCCGGCCACTACAGCAGCTTTTCACTTTCAAACCAATCTGTAAAATGGCTCCACTATTCAAGGATTTATACTGTTATGGAACCAGTGGAATGTCAAATTTGCTCCGGTGTGGGTAGTTCTAATTGGGAATTGTAGTGAGTGTTATACTGCATTTGTTTTACCTGTGTAAACAGTTATTCCTACGGTGGAGAGAGCTCAACGCACTGGAAATTAAGAAAACAAACTTCATCAATTTGACGATGCATGCGCTGCGAAAAGTCACAACACGTGCAAATACAGAAACATGCTGCAAATAGCTGAACATGTTTCCAGGGGACCCAAAGAAGTGATGAACCGGGCTGTAGGTCACTGCTTTGTGAAGTTTCATCACCACTGACGAGTAGCACACTTCAATAACTTCACAGTTTTTTTTGGTCTTTGAAAATAAAACTGGAGAATTGATTTTACTTTTGGAGGGAAAAACTCTGCAATACTATAAAATACCATATTTCTGGTTAGAGTTAACCCACAGCTCATAAGATTTTGCATCAGTTTATGTTTCATACCAAAAATAATGGAATTGCATCACATATTTATGTAATTTCATTCATTCGTTCCAGCATTGCTTAACTTATGACTCAGATTATCCTCTTTTTGACTGAGGGGAAACAAAAACTACTGTTGCTAAAACATTAGCACATGATTTAACAAATCTTGTGCCAGTGTTGTGCAATGAGAACAAATTACAATGGAAGTCATTATGAAAAATTGTAGACGGGTGCATTTATATGTACAGAGTTGTGGCATAACTAAAACTTAAACAAACTTATAAAAGTGCTTTGCTAATCTTATTTTGGATGGACTGCGAGGTATGCCGGACGAGCAGAGGGAGGGTCTCCAGGAAGAACTGACTGACATCATCCTCAGAGTCCTGAAACGTAATCCCCAGCTGCACTACTACCAAGGATACCACGACATTGTTGTCACCTTCTTATTGGTCCTGGGAGAGCGCCGCGCGACTGCTCTCGTAGAAAAGCTCTCCACTCATCACCTCAGGTGCTTTAATGTAAATATATAATTCTGTAGCAGCTTTATCACCTATCGTCTCCGTTTTTCCTTTCTTTGCTGTGTCCACCTGTCAGGATTTGAAAATATCCTCTCCTCTTTCTCAGGGACTTCATGGATCCCACCATGGACAACACAAAACATATTCTCAACTATTTGATGCCCATCATTGAGAGAGTCAACCCAGATGTGCATGACTTCATGCAACAGTAAGGTTTTCTGCTGTTTTAAGGCTTAACCAATTTATTTTCCGTCTTCCACGAGAGGTTATTAAAATCCACCATAGCTTTATGTATGAACATACAGCAGTTTACCAGACAAGGTTTTAACTAAAACTCAATGTGGAGCAGTATTAAAAGGCTGCACACCCGAGTGTGGTCTATGGTTTTGACACTTTGTCTGTTTTCTTGAACGTTGACATTGCATACTCATCATTTTATCATTTTAATATGATAAATGAAAGTAAGACCTCCAACCTACAGCTTGATCACTTAACACGAGTCAAAGCATATACCAGTAGGTTTTACCATAACAAAGACACTTCAGTGTATTTTTAGCGAGGAAATCTCCAGCATTTATTACATCATAATGGGTTTTCTTCAAGGGATTTTGAATGTATGATATATGGTTTTAATTTGGTTTACAGGCATTTGCTTTATGACCCACTTAAAGCAACGTCTTCCAAGGTTTCTTGATGATTGTGGGGATTTTAGTAAAGGATGACTTCTTACTGGTCATATTATGATTTCCAAGTTACTTCTTAAGTCCAGATCCCATAACATGACTTTAATTCCCAAAGATATGTGCTGTTCATTGTTATATTGTTCCTGTTGCATAAGACATCTCCACCCCTCTGCCATGTTTCCTCAGGGCTGAAGTGGGAACAGTCTTCGCTCTCAGTTGGCTGATCACCTGGTTTGGCCACGTCCTGTCAGACTTCCGCCACGTTGTCCGGTTGTACGACTTCTTCTTGGCCTGCCACCCGCTGATGCCCATCTACTTTGCTGCTGTGGTGAGTTCCCTCTATTCAGCTCTTCATTTACAGTACATGACTAAAGTCTGCTTAATCAATAGAACACCTTAGAATTGCACGGGCAGTTATATGAGCTTCCTTTATTGATATGTGAGCCATACGCCACAGTTGTAATTCTAAGGCTCTGCTCGTTTCATCACCGTGCAGACGCCTGTGTAATGATGTACTTTATTAAATGATGAAGGTTGTGTAAAGACAAGTTTGTTATGAACCTCGAATATAACGATGCTCTGACCTGCCCATAGAAAGGTGATGATGGAGAGTCAATGATGCCTGATCATTTGTTGAATGGGTTCAACAAAAACCCTAATGTCAGATAGTTAATAAAGTGGCCACTGGTTTAGACATTTAATTTGTCCATCGTGGCCCTTTTGAATGACTGAATGTGTTATTTGCACTTGTGTTGCAGATTGTACTGTACAGGGAAGAGGAGGTGCTGGAGTGTGAATGCGACATGGCCATGGTTCATCATCTGCTGTCTCAGATTCCTCAGGATCTGCCCTATGAGACCCTCATCAGCCGAGCAGGAGACCTCTTCGTCCAGTTTCCTCCCTCTGAACTGGCCAAAGAAGCTGCCTCACATGACTGGTAACTACCTTCCCTTTACAGAACACTACTTGCCTCAGTGGTGTGAATATCACACACTGTTTTTTAAACTAATATTTATATAAAAGAGACTATATGCTTTTGATATTTTCACTTTCCTCTAGTGTGCTATAGTTTTTTTGTGAATGTAAAAGTGTTAAAAGGAGCTTCTCTCCGCCACAGAAAACATTGAAGCTCCTGAAACAACTTGTCAGTAGCCCGACTGAATCTTCTGGGGTATGGTGACATTACATGACACCTCATGGGATGTCATATGACCTCACACTGCCCCACATTTGCATCATGCTTGCAGTTAGTCCTGGTCAGTGTAAGTGAGACAGGAGGGCGACATTTCCTACGCAGTCGGCCAATCCGAGCAGACTGGGCTTTATCGGGAGGGGGACCTTAAAGAGACAGGAGCTAAAACCAGGTGTTTCAGACAGAGGCTGGAAGGAGGAGCTGCAGCAATAGACAAGTTTTGTGTTTTCTGAACATAAGAGCATGTGAACTTTTTCAAGTTAAAAAACTCAAATTATAACGATCAACCTGAATATGAGCACAATATGTCTCCTTCAATTACTCACTATTCTAATATTAACCCTTTCATTTTCTCTTCGGTCTCTCCTCTGTACGAATCTTTCTGTTGACCTCCTAAGCATGGCCAGCTCTACCTTTAAGGACTTTGATCTTGCGTCGACTCAACAGCGACCGGACTCAGTTCTCCGTCGCCGACGCCGACAGAAGCAGGCTGCACTGGAGAGCGCAGCAGCCAGTTCAGTAGTAACACAGACTCAGCCTTCAGCAGCGCGGCGCTTTGTCCGACTGGCTGTCATGGGTCTGACGGTGGCTTTAGGGGCAGCAGCCCTTGCTGTGGTCAACACTGCGTGGACCAAGCTGGACCTGTTTCCTTGAAGCGCTCCTCTTCCACCGCTGCACTCCAACGCATCATCCCTCAAGTGACTCTAGTGGGTGCAGACCCTGCAGTTGATAACACTGTCTGGAGGGAACGCTCTAAACTGAACCAGTTAACGCTCCTCATTCGTCTTCTAGGATGCTACTAATCATCCCACTCCACATAGGGCTCCTCAGCCCCCTGCTGAGGGCCATATGACTCCTGAAGAACATGCAGCAGTTTGGGTTGCAGCTGCTATTGTTCTGAAGTGAAGAATCCATCCTGTTATAATGAAGAGACTTTATTTCTAAGGACTATTATTGATGGTGTCGTTATTAAAGTTTATTTATATTTGGTATTAGGATAATCTGATACTGAGTAATCCTCAGAGATTTATGTTGAAAGCTTGGTGGACTCACTACACTTGAAACTGCTGCCAAGTTTAAGTGTGTATGTGTGCGTGCGTGGGTGCATGTGTGTGTGTGTGGTCGCAATCTGTTTGTAATCTATTTGATACTTGGACTGAGACCAAATAGAGGGTTGATAGAATCCTCTTTTTGTATAATTTAGTGTTTCTTAATTTAGAGATATGTCAGGATATAGAGGGATATGATCACGTCACACAGGCACTTTTTAAGGTTTTAATAGTTTTAGGTCACTTTGGTGAGTTCTCACCCCTGACTACACATTTCGGCTTCGCATCATTGATGGGTCGAAATATACTGTAGCCTGCTTGAGACTTAATTTTGTGTCTCAAAACTTAAAGCAACACTATGCAACTTTTAAAATCTTAAAATAGCAGCTTCAAAATTAAAATGGTGCTGCTCTCATTTCCACTCCTCACCCCCCGAACGTCTGCTCTTGTTCTATATAACTTTGGTGAGCCGGTACGATCTCCTGTGAGAAGTGTGGAACTGACTGGTCTCAGTTTAAATCCACAGCATCAGGCCCAGCAAGGTCGAGAGTAATTCTGAACTGTTGATTAGTTAAAACCAGCGTTTATATCCCATATTCAGCGGGGAAACTTTTAAAATATGAAGAACTCTAAACAGAGTTTGGTGTATTTGTTACAACAGCAGCTCTTCTGGTTCAGGAAGCCAGGGATCATGGGTAATATCCACTGATCAGTTGTGCTTCAGTTCAGTGAGTGGGATACGCAGTCAGAGCTCTGGTCAACACATTGCCGGGCTTTGATTTTTCTCTGAATGAAAACCCAGCAGAATGAATCACCATGTGTGGCTGCAGAGGGCGCTGTTGCTCAGTAAAAGTTACAGATTGTTGCTTTAAATCCGAGGAGTAGGGTCCAGATACAAGTTCAGCTTTCACAGTCCAAGTAAAAAAGAAAATCAACCATGAAATGGTTAAATAGAGCTTTCCAGTTTTTGTAGTTAATTACTCAGTTGTGCAACCTTAAAGATGTGCCTGTGTTTCATGTGCCCGTATTTACAGGGATACATTTTCTGCTCTGCTTATACTAGGGTAGGTGATGGAATCTGACATCGTAGTTCAGCAGCAAACCTCACTCACTTAATGCCTGTAAAATTTCAGAGCTGAGTTATGTAGTATTTGGATTGACACAGTGGGCGACCCAGTTTGCACCGGTTGCGTTAGTTTTGCAATCACAATTAGTTTGTTAGGCACTTTGCTGACTCCTGCTGAAAAGGTGCTCTTGTTAGAAAAAGCATTTCAATAAATAGTGTCCAACATTTGTTTAAAACACGACTGATTTAGTAAATAGGATTGTTAGTCGAGAATGGGCAACATTTGATTTCAGAGACAGTCCAGCTCATTCCAGTGTTTGTCATTTTCATTTGATTCAATGTTTTAAATCAGGATTGCTTATGTGTAAGTGGTGTGGTACTCAACTGAAGAAGTCCTACCAGAAAATAATCTACATAGTTTGTCAGAACACTAAGAATTGTAGTTGCCGGTGATGGGCAGCACAGAAAAACAACTAAAAACAATCGTGGAATAATTGAAGTCACATGTTAGAAATGATTTTTTTTGCTACTGTGTATAAGGAAATGAATACCTGGGCTTCCCATTCCAATATTATGGTCCATTAATTTATTGCCTTTATAATACCTACTGATGAAAATGATGGTGAGGCTCTGAGCAGCCCGAGAGTGGAGCTGTTTAGCAGTATCGTAACACAACATGTATCTGCACTCAGTGGTTTTCATGTATTTTCATTGCACTAATGATTTATCTGCCTTTTACATTTATTTTGGGATAATTATCATACTGATGTAAAATTGTACAAGAGAATGCTAATAAACTATAGTGAAAAGTGTATTTGTTTGGGCAGTTACACATTATGTTTGATTTATTTTCACCAAATAAAGTATAAGACTTTTCAGATATGTTTTAAAACAAAAATACTAATAATTTGTGCCTGATATGTTTTGTACCCTTTGCTTCTCCTTTCCCCCCCCAAAGTTTAATAACTAAGAGATAAGTCTCTGACTTCACAAGGTGTCCTCCTTCAGCAGGTGAAGGTGAAGCTGCCTGTTTGTATTAATCTCTGCACATACATGATTCTGCACAGTGAGGTTTCTATTAAAAAGCAAAACACAAAACATTTGACAGGATAGAAACTTTAAGATATTTTCATACAGCCAAGACACAATATTTCTGAGATCAAGAAGATTCGCCTGCACCTTCAAAGCGTCCCACATTCACCTGATTAGGTTTATACAATTAAAACCATTTCCTTAAAGTATTTTAGGACACTTACATGTATTGCTTCCTAAAGCAATGAAAGTACACGTGTATGATTATGATGTACATTAAATATGAATGCAAAATAATTATTTACAATGCTGAATGTGTAGTTCAGAGTTAATCTCTGATGAATGCTGAGCTGAGCCGTGCAAAATATCACAAAGACTCACAGTGAAAGCTGTGCAAAGGCTGAGAGTACGTTGGTTCTGTTCAGGCCTCAAAAGCAAAAACCATGTTTGTTGCTGTTAAAAACGGCTGCTTGCATTTTGTAACTCATGCAGCGCGATCAAAGTTCACGTTATTGATTTTACCTCATGACGGGACTGAAGGCAAATGAACAAAGATTATTGTAGACATGTTTCAAGTAATGGTGAAACCTGCAAACTCTGTAGATACACCACATAAAGAGAATATACTGTAACTATTACAGTACATAATCTAAGGCTCGAGGAATGAACTACAGACAAAGAACTGAATACTTGACTAAAAACGACATCATTATTCATCCACCTTTTCATCTTTTAAATACGATACTTCCATCTCCTTAATTCCACCAGAGCTGCTTGTTTTTACATAATAAACACATTCATTCAGTGTAAACAATAAAAACAACATCCTTCACCGCAGCCTGATTAGACACCTGAAAGAAAAGCCCTTGATTAAAAACTACCACTAAAAATAAAACATTTCTGTCACTTGTCACTGGTTTAATTGAGAAAATAACTGATCAATGTATGAACATTGTTAGATGGTGAAGTTAATTGGAGAATAAATTGGCCGTAGGTGTGAATTATGAGAGTGATGGTGGTTTGTCTCGGTACCTCAGCCCTGCGATGGACTGACCCATGTCAGGCGGGATTGGCTCCAGCTCCTCGCCATGACCCTCAAGAGGAGAAGCGGTATAGATAATATATGGGTAGACATGGTTAGATGTAGTTAATTAGATTGTAGCCATAAGAAAAGACTATTACACTTTATCTACTGTATGTGAGGGGATATTCATATGTTTCTGTGTGTGTTATTTGAGTTGAAGCCAGACTTGAGTCAACAAAACAAAATGGCTGTCGAAATGAGATAGAAATGCATATGAAGCATTGATTCCTCACAAAAAGTGAATATTAAAGCAGAGTGTCCCGGTAAAGCTTATATTCTCATGAGGTAAAGTTAATATCCTCAGCTGTAGAGATGCAGAAAATAAAGTTGGCACGTGGCATAACCTGCATATAGAACTTCTATCAGTGGCAGACGCACTGTTGAAGAAAGATGTGCCTCAGCGGCAGGAAGACGCCTGAGTAAAGTCCAGAAATCTGGGTCAGAGTCAGTAAAACAAACCAAAAGAATATGTGAATGAATCCTGTGTTAAGCCAAAAGCCTGAGCTCAGCTGAGGTCTGCATGTCTTGAGATAGTGCATGTGCTTACACACAACACCACACACACACACACACACACACACACTGTATTTGTTCACTCGTGCTCGCCTCAGTGGCAATTCTTGCAGTTGGGGTGGCAGCCTGATTATTGACCCGACATCTGCATCCACCAGATGTGTCGCCAGTGCCCTGTAAAAGAATAAGGAAGAGAGAAAGAGTCAGAGGTAGAGGTAGAGAACACATGATACGCCTGACGTCACCCATGGTTTGTGAGCTGCCTCAAGTTTGGCATTTTGTTCGGCGCCATCTTGGTCTTTTGAAACAGGAAGAAGCTGTATTTGGAGAAGCGGGGGTGGAGCCTGACCAAGAGCTCGAGGACACTGCTCGCCCACCTACAACTGTGGCTGTCAATCACTCTATACCCATATTTTCTCATAGACCTTAATAGAAAGAATTGCAATCAGTGAAGTCGCCTTTAATTAAGAGAAAGCAGCTTTCAGGCACTTTGGCATTGGCTTCACTTTACACACCGGGAGTCGGCATTCATTTCTATATGCAGCACATGTGTAAATAATAATAAAATGAATGATGGCTTAATGCCATTTAGCTGCTGCAGTCTCAGGGCCCTGGCTCCCAGTCACACCGTCGTGTCTTACTGGTTGTTCGGGTTTAGCACTGGTGCTTTTCCCGCTGTGACCCGTCAAACTGTCGCCTGAGGAAAAGGCCCGTGTGGTGACACTCACATTTGGTCCCCAGCGAGCTTGTTTGGTGACCCAGCAGATTTCTGTCTTGCACATCAAACAGCAGATCCAATCGCAGCCGTCCTTCTTCTGGATGATGACGTTGCACGTCGGGCATTTCATGGCCTCGCCATTCTGCAGCAGGCTCTGTAGTGAAATACAGTGAAATGGATGTAAAGCAGCCGCAGAGAAATGCATAAAAAAAACAAACTACTCGCATAAGAAACACTGAATAACACTTTTAGTACGAGAGAAAAATAAACACAAGATACCTGAAAGTTATTTTAAAGTAGAGCACAAAAAGACCAACATTAAACAGGTGTGAGTTAAGAGCAGGCTGAGGAGTATTTGTCTGACTTATTCAAAGACATGTAAGAAACTGTCCTAAATGTGATTTGCAAGAATTTATAACGTGTTAAAGAAAACATCGGCCTCCCAGTTTAACTGACTAATACACCAATCTGTTGTATTTAGGATCGATTGTATTTACAGGCCATTAGACAAGATGACATAAACATCAACAACAACAATAAAGCTCTACGTGATTATTTTTTTTTCAAAGTAAAATATTTATTTCAAAATTTGATAAAAACGTGCATGTTACTGTTCTGCATACGTTTCTGAATCTGTGGCCCTGTTGAGACCTGGTACCAACATCCGTCCTGATCCGATCACAAGTGGTCAGTTCTAAGTTCAGCTCTGAATTCGGATTCAGATCGGATTCCTCAGGACGGATGTTGATCTGAACAGAGATGTGTGAGCAGCAGGGAGCACCGGCCTGTTTGCTGTTCATGCCGACACAGTGAGTTTTACATAAAGCTTGAAGGTTGACCTACCTCCACCATCTTGTTAGTTTGCTGAGCCGCCAGGTCGTTCTCTGCTCGGATGCGCAGGTCATCCTGGTAGTCCTTGCAATTCATGCCTTCATGGATGGCCTTCAAAATAACAACAACATTTCCTTTATTTGTGGTGGATCTACTTTACAGTGCACACCGAAGCAAACCCAACAACGAACACAAAGTTACCCTGCAGAGGATGCAGTTGGTTTCCTGGCAGAGTTCACACTGGAACTCGTTGACTTCGTCCTCGTAGACGCACCATCCCCGACAGTTGGGAGTCTGGCAGTGGAAGCTGTGCTCTGCGCGGCTCTCTGCGATGCTCAGACGCAACTCCAGAAAACGCTGGTGCTCTTCATCGGAGAGCAGCTAGCAACCAGGATCACATAGTTGAATATAACCGGAAACAAGACGAGAGAAAAGTGTGTCACCCCCATCGTCCGTCAAGTGTAATTTTCCACAATATCAAATGCTAATCGCTAATTCTAATTGCAATCATCATCTACTGAAACAAGCGTAATTGAAAATCTTGAAAGTAATATGTATTAATACGTAATTGGATTATCGATAGTGTATCCTATTACTTCCCGTCGACTTTCAAAGTTTGAGAAGTTTCTTGTCTCACCGATCGGATTTCTCGGTCCAGTATTTTACTGTCACACACGTCAGGACACGACACCTCTGCATCGTGACTGTTCACTATTGTCCCGTGTAGGCACTCCCTGAACAAGGACACACACACACACACACACACACAAATGTGGAAGTAATTAAAACACATTTATCACATTCAGGTCGTATGAAATGCTACAAAGCCGTTTCCTGTCCGACCTGCAGAAGGTGTGCAGACACTCTCTGAGCACGATGCCGCCTCCCGGCCCCAGAGCCGACATGCAGATGGGACATTCTGTCTCCGTGGTGTTGGGGATCAGATTCTGTATTTCTGTTGCCAACAAGTGCATGTAGTTCGTCTCTCGCTCTTCCTGCTGAGTCTTCATCACCGAGTCGGAGCGAGAGGAAAATGCAGAACGCAACATTTTCATTTCAAATTCAGTCAGGACTCACTATTACTAACATTTTTCTAGAGATAAAAAGTGACACAGCTAATTACAAAACTCCAGTCTGGGGGTGTGATGAATCATTATGCATTATTCCATTTGGTCGTGCAGAGAATACCTGTCATCTGTTGGTTCTGCTTGTATCATAAAAAAACTGTGGATTATCTGTTCAACATCCTTTTCTACACAAAAGAGTATTTTGGTAAACGTTAGAGCTTGACCGATATTGATATTTCTATGATAAAGAAATGTAATTGAGGCTTGAATATTTACAGTTTAACCATAAACTTGAAGATTGACTTCTACATAAAAAGAACACACAAATATAATCTAATATATAGAACTTGAGAAAATAAACAAGTAAATAAACAGAAACTCACATGTTTTCTGGTTTATTCTGTAAAATAAAGGTTTTCATAAACGGCATTTGAACATAAATGTATCAAACACATAAGCGCTGATATCTATATGTCGGTGACAAGCCAACCAATACATTCTTAGGCTCTAATAAACATCCAGTGCATTTAGATTACTAAAGAAAACCTTTAAGCCAATGGCTTCTTGTTGCAAATCTGAAAATCTGTAAGTAGTAAAGTAAAGCAAAGTAAACAGCTCCTGACTCTCCAGCTTTAGAAACACAAACTGTACGACTCCAGCTTCACTGTGATGCAGGTCAGCTTCTAACACCACGTAAAAACAATGTGTTTGAATCAGTCTGTGACCGGGGCTGGATCAACAGGGAATCTGGTGGCCTGAATGTGAATGGAGTAGCACTGTTACCTGTTCATACTGCAACCTGGCCTGCGCTTCCTGCTGAACCCATAGAACCTCCTGCAGGTCGGGCTGGTAGATGGCAGGCACCATATAACCCTCTGGCTTTTCCTCTCCACACATCTCACAGCCGGGACGAGTTGGTTTGTTCATGTACGTGCACTGAGTGCAGGTCCAGCCAAACTACACACACGCACACACACACACACACACAACCACAGATTATACTCGTGTTATTCTTTAGCCAGATAACAAAGTGTTTCACAAAGCGGCAAATAAATCAGTTAAACCATCAGAATTGAAAGACAAATTTACAAATGAAAAACGTGCAGCCCCTGGACACACACTATGTGGACATACAGGCAGAGTGTGAATTCTGACCTGAGGCTTAGGAGCCACAGGAGGTTGAGTCCTGGGTTTAGGATGAGGAGGAGCAGCCTTCTGAGGCTGTGGAGGAGGAGCCGTCTTCTCACCAACACCTCCACTGGGGAAAGGCTGGAACAATTCCATTGAATCCACGATGCCTACGAATAGATGAACCTCATATAAAACATCCGTTTAACTGGTCAGTTGCATGGTTTATTCCACTGGAGAAACATTTGTGTCTACTGTTGAACCCCCGATATATTTTCAGTACTGCACAAAATGTGTCACATAAGAAAAGTCTGCATTATTGATTGGACCAGTTCTTAGTTTAGTCTTAATATTAGTCTTTTATACTAAATATGTATTGTCCACGCGTGTGTTGCTGACCGTCTATGCGTTCCTGGTCTTGGTTCAGTTTGTATTGATGCCGTGTGAGGTGACCGGCGTGGGCGGAGAGGATGAACAGGAAAACCTGGTCTCCACTCTCACGAACGCCGTGGCTGTACAACGTCTCCTTGTCCTGAGCCAGCCGCTTGCCGATCACCCAGCGCTGCAGCGTGGGCGGGAACCCGTAGTCTTGGCTGATCTGCGGACAGGAAATCCGGGAACAGACGGATCGTTCAATGCAGCCATGATGTTTGTTTGGAGGAAAAAACGGATTCTCTGATCCATACATGCATTTAAAGAAAGAATTGCACGAGAAATATTAAAGCAGCAACAGTAATAAACTCTTGTTCACCTGCTTTACTATGATACATGTTTCATAACAACATAGGAAACTGGTAAATATCTGAATTAATACATCATGGCTCAGGTTAAACTTTATATCAGTGAGGAGGTACTAAAGTCTAGTTTTGCCATCAATAGTATTATATTTTAATTTTAATTTAATATCATGTTTTAGTCATTATTACTGTTACATCAGTACCTGGTCTTTGAGTTGTGCAATTGTCATATCAGCAGAAACCACAACGGCCATCGGGATGAAGGTGTCTGACTGAGCATCCTCGACTCCGACTTTCAACCTGAAGAACAGAACATCGTAGTTTTTATTTTTTCATTATTGCATCATAGAATCATATTCCTAACAAGTTACTGCATGCACACACAGGTTATGTTTACACATGTTTGTTGTTTTTTTTGGATGGATATGGTTTGAAACAGGGAAGAACCAGTTGGATTTAGGTGGGGAATCATTCATTCATCTTGATTAACCAATCAGGCACATTTAAAGTACTGGTATCTATGAGTGTGTTCAATTTGATTCACCCTGATTGGATTTAAAGAGACTGTTGGACCTTGGTGGAGATGTTTGCTCTACTAAGAGTCGCTCCAAGTCAAATCTCCTGCCATGTTCGACCTTCATTCCTCTCATCTAATACAAAATGACACCTCTCTTCAAAAGAGGGAAACTAACCAAACAAGCGATAAGGAAACATCTGGCCAGAGTACCCAAACCCACGGTTGTGTCCCACCTTATGGAGTCCTGCGGGTAGGCCGGTTTGTTGACGCTGACGGACACGGGAACAGACAGTTGTGACAGCCTCTGGCATAGTTCCACTGCTTCCTGGCTATTCCCACTGCTGAGGGCGTCGCTCAGAGAGAGGGCGAGTTCCTCCGCTGCAGAGGAAGCAGGGAGCGACTTTATAACCTCACAGCACGTTATGATCGGCACACTCACGGGAGCAGTGTGTAGGATTTACAGGAACCTACAATAGCCTTTGAGTAATGTATAAAAAAAAAAAATTTAAAAGCAAAGGCCCTATTTTGACCTTTTTGGGCTACTGTAGAAACATGCTGATGCTGGACTCTGTGGAGGAGGAGCCACTTATTTCACACACTTCTAAGGCTAAGATAACAAAAACACAACTATTACTTTCAAACAATTATACACAAATGAAAACATAAACGATTATTATTATTATATTTATTTTATGCCAACTGATTTCCTTAAATCACACATTATGTTAAATGTGTCTTTACTTTGGTGAAGAGATCACAGACAACAGGTTGTTTATGACGGATCGAAACAACTTCCTCACAGACATATGTTCAAATATGTGACAGATATGTTGCTCACCCTCTTTCAGATTGACTCTCGGTGCAACTTCACAGGCCATGATCGCACCTGGAAATACAGGTAACACGCGACGTTATGTCACAACAACAAGAAAGTTGTTTGTTTCAAGACAAGTTTTACACAAGCAAACTTTCTGAGAGCGTCCTCGGACTCCTGTTTCCGCCCGACACTCACTCACCTGCAGAGAGGAGACGTGTCAAAGCCCAGATTCAGGATCGGTCTCAACCCACAGACTGAACTTCGTGAGTCGTCCTTCGTTCGGGTTTCACCGCTGACAGTCTGACAGGGAGAAATGAAAGCGAAACCGACTGGTGTTCAGGAAGAGGAAATTAAAAAAAAAAAAATCGCACTGGGATCACGAAGCTCCGCCCCCCGCCGACGTTCTCCTGAACCCTGTCATGTTAATAAAGTTACATTTTAAAGAAGAAAACACACAACATAAAATAAAATGTTTATTTCAACTATTTAATAGTTATTATTTATTTATTTTGAGCCAGATCACTTCAATAACTAAATAAAAGTGGTAATAATTGTAATTGATATTACTATTGTTATTATTAATAATACTATTAATAATTATGACCATAATAATAAATAACACAGTGTAGAAATTACAAGAGCGATGAGAAAAATATATAATAAAGTTAAGTTTAAAAAAAGAAAAGTAAAAGAATATGTGAATACACATGAAAATATATGCACCATGTCATATATTGTGCAGAAGGATATGTAAAAAGTGTAAAATTCGTAATATTAATATTAATAGTAGATATTTAAGTGAATATAATCTTGATGAAACATTATTTTTCAACGGCCAACATGGTGAAACAGTGACTTCCAGGATCCAGCAGGTGGCAGTGTCTGTCTAAAGTTAGTGCAGTGACGTTTAACAGCAAAGTTTGCTCTCACGTGAAGGCGTCACAGTTAATAACAATCAGGTTTAACAACATTAAACTTGAACTCTTTTAATTGGAAAGTTCTTTTTGATTGAACTAAATAGACCGACTGAACATTTGACTTCGTTTCAACGGCTCACTTCAGGTTTGGAATGCACGGTTGATATTCTATAGGATCTCTTTGCGTTAACGTCGTTAATAAGTCAGGTGAACATGTGTACGATGCAGATGCGCCGATAAACGAGCCAATCAGAGCGGCTCCAGCGGGAGGGGGAGGGGCTGGAGCTCTCCTCAGCACCACAAAGTCTCCCTCTCTCTCTCCCCCTCTCCTCCCTCTCTCTCTCTCTCTCTCTCTCTCAGCAGTGACTTCTCCTCTCTCACACCTCCACTCCTCGCTCCTCGCTCCACGATCACCTCGATCGTCCTCCGCGGTGAAAGATGCTGTCTTGTACGGAGATGATCACCATGTGCCTGCAGTCCGCCAAACACAAGCACCTCCGGGCTCAGCAGCAGCAGCAGCAGCCGCAGCCGCCGCCGAACAGCGACGGACAGGGACTGACCATCTTTCATGATGTGAGTGGATCTCCGGCTTTACTCAGGCAGCAACATGAAAAGTGACAACTCTGCTTTTGACATATAGGTGTTACTAGTGTTAAAACCAGTATCAGATTGGTAATAGTCCAGAGATGTTAAAGCTGCATGAAGTCATAAAGTGTGTGTGTGTGTGTTGTGTGTTAGTCCCCAAAATGTAAATCACGAAATTTTAAGGTGAATTTTAAGGTTAGGATAAGGTTTAGGGTTCGGATTAGGATTAAGTTAGGGTTAGGGTTAAAGTAAAAGCGCTTCAGACGAGTGTTACGAGGGGCACAGGCACGAAGGGAGTAAAACAGTCTTTATTGTAAGTCAATGTAATGTCCTCCGAAGTTATGGAGACACAGCTGTGTGTGTGTGTGTGTGTGTGTGTGTGTGTGTGTGTGTGTGTGTGTGTGTGTGTGTGTGTGTGTGTGTGTGTGTGTGTGTGTGTGTGTGTGTGTGTGTGTGTGTGTGTGTGTGTGTTTTCCTTCTAGTCACCTCTGTAGGACTCTTTCTAGTATTAGCACTGACCTCATTAGGACCGTTAGTCCTCATGGGGCCTGAAGTCCGCTCCTAATGAGGCAAAGGGTCGTTTCAGAGGTCCTGCTTGAGTTCAGTGGTAAATTGTGGTTTCAGGGTTAGGCTGTCCACAATAAATGGAAAGTCCTAATAAGCTGTGGAAAAATGTGTGTGTTTGTGTGTGTGTGTGTGTGTGTGTGTGTGTGTGTGTGTGTGTGTGTGTGTGTGTGTGTGTGTGTGTGTGTGTGTGTGTGTGTGTGTGTGTGTGTGTGTGCAGCTGCTGCCTCTGCATGATAAATTAAGCTCTCAGTCAGACAGTTTCAGAGGCTGCTGGGGGCTCTACTCTCATTGTTGTAAAATGTCAAATGAAATGCAAAACAGAAACACCCAAAAACCTTTCTTGTATCACAATTAAAACTTCATCGCTGATTTTATCCGAGGACACTCATTGACGTAATGAATTCCCTAGCCCCCCCCCACCGTAACCTTTACCATCACAATAAATGCCTAACTCTAAAACCAAGTCTTAACCCTCAGCCAAGCCTTTTGTCAAATTGTCCTCACAATGATGGTATTGAACCAAAATTGGCCCTTATAACAATAGACATTCACAGACACACACACACACACACACACCCCATGTGGAGCGTAAACCAATAACACCAGTTGCCTGATTAACCTGCGGCACTGCAGTAGAGACTCTCCATCGATAAAGTAATTACCCATCCGTCACACACTGTCCTGGGTTAGTGGGCCAACCATGTGTCCAAATCTGAGCTCTTACTTTCTGACAGCTCGTCTAAACAAGGACTCATCATACCAACATTTTTGCAGAACAGTCATTGTGTTGGTGCACAGGCTGTCACAGCAGCAGAAAGCCTCCCCCTGTTTAATCTCGAGTTTCCGTGTCGTAGGAGCAGAAACAGAAGAACAGGCGCGCTCTGCGTGATGGTTCACATAATTATATTTGAAATGTCTAAAACAGCCTGTGTGCAAGGGAAATGATGGTGTTGGGAAATATTAAATACTGTGAAGCCAGACAAGAACACGCCGTCTTGGTTTTGATACCATACTTCTCTGCTCCTTGTCTCGTTTCACTGCAATTACTGTTCTTTTTTTTTTGGTGAATGCGAGACATTGTGCAGACAGTGAAAGTCTTATTTTCGGTGGTTTGCCCAATTATTCCACTGGAACAGCTGACAGATTTTAATTAAAAAATTCTAAGTTTCTGTTTAAAGCAGGTTTAGTCTTATGCTCTGCTGGGGCGTTTGTTTCCAACACATTGGCTAAACAATGAAAAGCAGTCAGCTTAAAAGAAGCATAAATGTTTTGTCATTGATTTTCAGAGATGATGCCAGTGGATGGGCTTTATTATTGGAGAGTTACACATTTACAATCAATACAGGTGAGCCCGGGCAATTCATCAGTTGGCCAATGAAAGAAAAAGCCTTTTACAGTCCTATCTGTATCAACGTTTAGGTTTGCAGATATGAAATTTTCATTTTATGGAACAATATATACATACACTTCCTGATAAGATAACATGTATCCTTGATCTTCCATAGAGGAAATTCACAATTGACACACAAGGAGGTTGTATAAGAGGAAAATGTGTTAAGAACAAAAATAGGAATACTGTATACAATAAAAATGGAAATACATCTAAACATGTAATATAAAGAAAGATAAGGATGATATTATCTGTAACATCAGCCCCAAAAATCCACGTTTAACGATGTCAATTAAGGTAAAATAATGTGAAATCTGCAAGAATAAGACCAATTTACTTCAACAAAAAAAAAATCAATGGGCCAATCAATCTAGAAAAATACGTCTTTACTGGCGATGAGCCGGTGTGTGATGTTAGAGATGTAGAGGTTGTAACAGCTCAGATTCCCAGAGCAAGGGACAAAGCGGTGCCTGAATAAATGTCCTGTTCAAAGACTTCAAAGACAGTTAATGATGCTGGCGATGATCGTCTGAGGTGGGGGGGGGGCTGCTTTTTTCTATATTGTCCTTGTTGTTTTTGTATCCAGTGGTTCTGTGTTCCTCAGCTCTCCCTCTCTCCCCATCACTCCTGATCTTTATTCTTTGCTGCAGCTGGGGAAAAAACCCACCCATGGGATTCAAGGAAATAGAAATGAAATAAGAAAGTAAAATGAGAGAGAGAGCCCACTGTCTTAACACCTGCCATCAGAGCTGACCTTTCCTGGGCTCGCTGTAAATGATGCATTATCGTCTCTGAGCTCAAAGAAACGGCCCAAACAGCAAACAAGTTAAACAGCAGTGTACCTGCTCCTTGTTGCGTGGGGCAGGAGGGATAACGTGCTGCTCGGGTGGGTTACACCGAGCCACGGGGGACAGAGCAAAGACTGCTGACTGTCGAGGAAAAGGAGATTCACCGAACACTGTGTGCAAGATTAAAGTAGATAGAATATGAATATACTATTGTATAAAATGAGGAGAGTTCAGGAGCAGCATTTTTACTTGATCCATATAACACAGACAGTGATCTGCAGCACTCGGGTCTTGACAGGCGACTCATAAACACGAACGATTGCTACGAGAACCGGTTTGAAACGACCTGTTGAGGCTGCAAAGAGACGGACGTTGACAGATTTGAAGCGTTTTTGACCTTTGGGAAATGAAAGTGAGGGTCGTGCTCTGCTGTCTTCATTAACCTGTAGGTCAGAATTGATGAGCAAGTCAAGTCTGACAACAGATGGGCGGGAGGAGGATTTGAATCAATAGAATATACAGATCTTTTGTTTGTTTTGTAATTTCTTGGCTCAGTGTCTTTGTTAAATCTACGATGAAGTCAGATTTATATGTGGAATACTGAGGGAAATAAAATATGAAAGTAGATACTTCAATTAAGATGGGGCAGTTTGGCATCAGTCTGTGAACTGAGTTCAACATGTTTTCTTCTACATCAAACTGTGGGTCATGCAAATTATTTTGATTAATTTAATTTCATCAAAATCGTACTGACACACAGACACACAGCGACAATATTCATAGAATCACTTCCTATTTGGCAATTTGTCGTCAAATTAAAACACAAAATGATGTTTGTTGCTGCAGTGCTTTGAATCAAGCTGTATTACTTTTATTTTGAAAAGTTGTGAACTTCTGGACTGAAGATTGTGTCGATTGCTCGACAGTTGTCTGAAACAGCTGTCGTGCAATGCATTGATAAAACAACACCAGTCAAGTAAATCATTCAAACTTGTAAATGAATACAGTTTCATTTTATGAAGAATATTGACTAAAGAATATCCATTGCAGACAAACCAGGTAGGATGAGAACAGGCATGTTTCGAATGGGCACAGAGACATCCGGGTTCCAGTTCTCTCCACGCTACCTGAGCTGTCTGTTGCATCACATCTCTGTGCACAGGAGACTCGAGAGAAATCGTTTCTTCTTTCCATCCTTTCATCTTGACATTGATTTACAAAGGAGCAGCTTCTCCTCGGTGTCGCCCAATTATCTCGACACTTACCGCACACGAACACAAAGATGATTGTTAAAATGGCCGCAGCTCCTGATCTCGAGGCTACCAGCAGCTGACTATCAGCTGGCCTCGCTCCTGTGAGGCAACAAACGTCTCTCCTAGTGTTTGTCACTCACTGGCACTCAGTCGCCATTCTGCCTCTGATTTGAGCTGATCTGTGGCGGTTGATTATCTTCTCTCTCTCTCTCTCTCTCTCTCTCTCTCTCTCTCTCTCTCTCTCTCTCTCTCTCTCCTCTCTCTCTCTCTCTCTCTCTCTCTCTCTCTCTCCTCTCTCTCTCTCTGCAGTCGCTAGCACTCGTTGGGTAGTCGGGAAAATTTGAACCTCTGATAAAAATAGGCTTTCTATTTATCCGTGATGATAACTGCGACAGTCCCTGCCAGCTCGTGACCACTCACACACTCGGCAGTCACCAACCATCACACTGTCAATTCCTCCTCGGTGAGAGAGAACAGATTGTTGGAAACGTGTTTGGGCAAGTTTCATATTTTCCAGCCGTGCAGATTTTAGGTATTTTTATACTGTGCATAACTACATTGTTGCAAGTTGACCTGAAACGGTATTTGATTTGTATCATTTAAAAAATAATGTTTTTGTCTAGTTTTTTGTGCTTTTGTTGCAACTCAGTGTTTTTATGTTGTGTTTGTTTTTATCAAGCATTGATTTATCGCTTATTCATTTAGAAACATCCTCATCATAGTTGCTATTATACAACTGCATCTAATACTTCACCAGGACCCCCATAAGGAAAAGAATGAAAGGAGCGACAACTGATACTATTGACCATTTTCACATGGACACCAATATTGCGATTATTGATCTTATTCTGATTAAAACATTGTGGTATGGTATTTACATGAGTTGCTAATATAATAATCCGTTCATATTCACATTTATATGTTCAGAGCATACTCCAAGTATAATGCTTCTGTGTCATATTCTGGGCATTTTCTTTTTAATCTTAAAAAAGCCACAACTCCTTTTTAATTTTCCATCTTGTTTACACCCAGAGCGTTTTAATATTACAAAAAAGTTTCTGTATCTACTCAAATAGAATACCACTTGGCCTTAGCTATTTTTCACCATTGTATGACAGTTCTGTGACAGAGGTTTAATTAACAACACTCATTATGTCTCAGTGTGATTTAAATGTGCCATTAAATAATCCTGTCAGATTCTGTCAGACTTTATCTTATTAATAGAAGCCGCTTGTCGAGTTTGACGATGCAATTGCAGCCGCAGCTCAGAGTCAAACGTTCAGTGCATTTCATGTTCCCGTCTGACTCTCTGGACTTCACTGTTCAGCCTCAGCTTCCGGCTGTTGCTCGCTGGTTTATCGTTTGTTTGACAGCAGGATGACACAGAAACTACAGAGGGAGTTTGAAAGAAACCTGGTTGAAGGATGGGAAATGGGCAGATAGTTAACCCAGATCCAGGGTTATTTGTATTTCTCTTAACATTGCACTATAATTATATGATTCACCACTTCCCAGGGAATAATGAATGGGTTTTGATGAACAACAATCAGGCCTATTAGGGGACTAAGATCTATGAGCGTGTGCAATTTACTTGATTGAATTTAGGCTGACTGCTGGGCGGAGGTATGAGCTCTACTGAGTCCTATTCAGTTTAATGTTTGTTTCCTGGACAACAACTACTCTTATATATTAAATTATACAGTTTAATCTACAAATGTTCAATTCATTTTTTCATCCACACAGACAAATTGTCTGTGCAGGGCGAATATGGTTTTGGCAACTTTTTATTCCTCTGCTCCGTCAAGGACTCCATCTGCCCAGAGTTTCTTCAGATTGGTCACAAACGTTCATTGGACTCGAGGATGAGCTCATTAGATTTTGGTGATGAAAGGTCAAAAGTCAACTGTGGCAGTGACAAAAGTCAAAAATAAATGCACCATTTACGACTCAATTCCTTTAATAGGAGGAAATAATGAAGCAAGTGGCATTTTCATATCCAGAGAGCCAAAGGTCAGCGTCACCGTGGTTCTCACCATATTTCCTGCGATTTGATTGGCTGGTGGAGGCGTACAAACCTGAGGCGGTATAGTTTTCCTTTGAGCAGTTCTCATGGCCAAGGCTACCTGACTATCAATTATTACCATCAGCCTCTTTGCAACGCAGCGGCCTTACACTGCGTCTGAAATTACTGTTTGATATCAGAAGTGACGACTGTTGAACACGTTTTTTATTTGACGCATACGACAAATTGCCGTTCATCCCGACGTGTCAGCCTCCTCGTTCATAAGACGGCTCTGTTCTCTGCAGCAGAACCAAAGTAAAGCTTTTCACAGTCACACGTCTTACTGTGCTTTTCACAATCTGCCACGATAGGGGTTTAATCTGCCCCTGCTTATTGAAAGAATCCCCTCAGTGATTCCAGACTAGAACTAACAACCACGTCTCCCCTGCTCTCTTTTTTCTTTCTCTGCAGATTTTCCGCCGAGCCGACAAAAACGGTGAGTAAACAGTGCATAACACGTTCTGTGATGAATAATTTGACACGTCGCATGCTTGTTGTTTCCACCACATTCTTTCACTCGTTATTGTGCCCGAGACACTGTGGGCGGAGGAAGACAGGATTTTCATGAATGTCTCCTCGAGTGAAGCTCTCCCGATTCAGTCCATGTTAAGATGCTGGATTATGGCCATGACTTGAGGATTGTGTCACACAGAATAAAGCACCGCTCTCTCAGTGGCTGCAGAGTGGAAGTGGATGTGAGTCATCCTAACAAAGGCTGAGGAGAGTTATTTCCTCTTGCAGTGAATCACTTATATGTAGTTTTTCTATATTAACTTTTTAAATATATGCAGCACCCCCAAGTCTTTGTCATAGTTCGCTACCTCCAATGTCTAAGTACCCTTAAGTAGTGCGAGGAATGGCTTTAGTGGACTGTCTCAATGGAAACATTCAAAAGTGCCTCTATATATTTTTAGTTACCACTCTGGTGCCCATATACACTCCATGGATTGGGTGACATCTATGGTAAGTGCTCCTTTTGTACAGTGCAGATCAAAGGGTCACGTTCAGACCCGGTGTTACTGTAACGTCCGTCCCGAAGACCCGATCTCAAGTGGTCAGCGCTACATTTGGTCCGTTCCCTCCTGGTATTAGACTGTGCCCTGAATGTTTCCCGGTGACCACTTGTGATTGGATCTCACTTCCCCGCTCTGTAGGCAAATAGACGTCGTTCCTGTTGGCGAAGACCCAACGTTGTTTGAGCCGGTTTACAGATGTGTCTGCTGTCAGTGTGTTTTTATGTGTCAGAGTCAGAAAGCGAGAGAGAGAAGAAAGATACGCGAGTCAGGAGCGAATCAATGGGCTGAATGCAGCATTGAAAAGAATTTCACTCATTCGAAAAAGAAAGAAAAACAACATGTTGGAGTCCATGTTAATATTGTGGGGGTAGCCAACAATAATCTGGACAGTATATGGGCACGGAGAGCATAGATAAGCTTTTATTTCATTTTAAAACTGTCCAGTAGTTTGTGCTTATCAAGTTTGGATGATTTTGAGCTTTTGTGGTTGTGGCACCAACAAATGAAATCTGAGTAATCGCATCTCAAATGCATCCTCAGCGTCTTGGGTTCGTTCACGCCTGCACATAAGTGACGTCCACCTGCGATCTAATCTCTCAAGACCAGATCTGAATGGGTCCAACATCCTTAATCGTAACATCTGACAAAGATTTTGATCAAAGTGTCTCGTGCAGCGTGATGAGCACTGAAGATGACGTTATTGCAAAGTGCGTAACGTTTGTCGTGGTTACCATTTGTCTCACTAACTGGATGCTTTACCACTGTTATATTTGGGTTCGTTATATTCTGGAGTTGTGTTGTGAAAACCATCACTGTATTGGTTTACTGATTAGAAAAGGGGGGAAAAGTCATCCCAGATCAAAAACTTTTTCCTTAAATAGACTATTCCATTGGTTGTTGTTACAATGCTTTAACAATGCAGCTTCAGGAAAACAAAATCCCAACAACCTTGGGTTTGTCCAAAACTGCCTGACACATCACATATTTACAGCTACACATGGTCAAAATCCTTGCTGTGATAATAACCTCTTGTTTCTCCTCCTCTGCTCTGTGGCGACCGATGCCCTGCGCACAAAGATATTTATATCCGTCTAAGATTAAACAAGGTGCCAAAGCAAATCAGGGAAAGTGCACATCCCCGGCACATTGTTGCATTTACAAGAGCTGCAATCAACATGCGTCAAAACAGCAATTACTTCTCAGAAGCTCTTACCGTTCACCATGACGGGGCTGGTACGTGACGAATTGTTTCTCAGCTTCAAAAACGTGATCGTTATATTTGTATTATAATGAGCTGAGGTGCACCAGTTGTGCAGAATGACGAGGACGGAGGAATGTTAGTCAAAGGAAGACACATAGAAAATATACCGTGCCACATCCACTGCTCTTATGTTTCACTAATCGGTACCACAGGGATTCAACCTGGGAAACAAAGTGAGCTCATGTTTATTCTCTCCCTCTCTCTCTCTCTCTCTCTCAGATAAGTCTGTCCTCGTCCTGTTCAGACTGACGTCCATCTGTCCCGAGACAGGACGGGCCAATCACAACCATTTGTTGTTTATGGTTTGATATAGTGACTGACAGGCGAATCATTTTGTTAATAATCCAAATGGCTGCAGCTGTAGAGGGGTCTCTTTAATTCGCTGCAAAGACAAAGTGGAAGGTTTATTATCTCTAGAACATTTTTCGGTGAAATGGATAAAATGACCTTAGAGGTAAACAAAGATTAGTCCAGATACATGTCCTAATATCGACAAAAAAAAAAGAGGTCTTCAGCAGTAAAATGGGTGAATAATAAACTAGTTTTTACACATGTCATACATTTGTCGTTACAGCTGTAATTCATCTCCAGCTGGTATTGAACTTCCTGTTTGTTGTCATGGATATCGTAGCTTCACTTCATCCTCATTACCAAATTAAGAGGAGTTAAAGAACTATGACAAACCCACATAAGCATCAACCTACTTTACTCAGTTCCCCTCTGCAGATGGTGTCAGTGTCTCTCAGCTCCTTGTTTCGGTTCACCCCCCCACACAGCTGTTCCCAGCGGTTTCCAGCTGCAGCCGACAGCTGCTTCTGAAGAGCTTTGACGCCACCTGCTCAAAAACAAACATGAGACAGACGACTTAGCGACCAGCTGTTGAACATAGTCGAGCAGCCAACGAAGTTTGTGGAGACCAGCGTGAACAGAAAGTGAATTCTGGACCCAGTGTCCACTTTTGTTTGACGGGATCAGACTCCAGAGAAATGCCTATGTTACTCCATGTGTGATTTTACTTATAAAGTGTAAGTGGCATGTAAACAATACAGCTGCTTGCTCAACTGGCAGCGTGGGCGTTTTGCACATGCAGTGGCGTAGGTTTGATTCCGATCTGCCTTTATGCCGCTTCTCTTCCCAGCTCCATTTCAAGCTTAAAGTCCATCAATAAAGGGGAAATGTCCAAATATATCTCTACAGAAAAGACAGAAAATACTACTTTCAGTCTGAATCAGCAAGAGATTTTGAACAAAAATGAAAAACCCTGAAACATTAACATACACAGACAGAGCCCTCTCCATGAGGACTGAAAACACGTGCTGAATAATTTTGTGGAAAGTGGAAAATGGTAGAAAATTGAACTTTGAGTTCAGGTGGTTGTAGAGAAAAGGTTCATATTAATATCCCTGAAGGTTCATATCCAGCTTTTAATGGTTTAAGACTCACCGTCACCAGTGTTGCATGAAGTCCTGAGAATAATTAGTCTTCTTACATAACCAACTGGAACTTAATTACCAGGACGGTCACAGAACAGCGCTCTCGTCTGATTTTTTTGCAGCAGCTTAAAGTTTAGTAACAAAAACATAAGAAAGGACTCAACATTTTTCTGGTAAATATTTTGTCTTCGTGGTCCAGATTCTATTCACATCATATTTTTCAAGATGAAACACACTGTGAGAGCTGAAGAGGTCATTTCCTCTTTGTCTCTGCACTTTTTTAATGAACCTTCATCTTCTTCTTCTCTCCTCATCTAAATCAACGTGGAGGAAACGAGCAGTCAGCTCCAGACCATTAGTGAGTCGGAGAACAGAGAAGCAGTTGGGCGTGTGCTCTGAAGGCAGCATACAGGCATAAATTAGGATCTGGAAGCTGAAATGAAGCTTATATCACAGACGTCCTCACAGATGGTCTTTGTGGAACACGTCCTATAAGAGAGCACTGATACCAAGAATAACCGGCATCGGAATACGGTTTGAGTGTATACAGTATTTCATGGGAGTTTAAAGGACCCAACTGAAGTTGCTGTGATGCATTAGTGGAAATTTATGAACCACTTAGGAGAGGCTGCAGTGGGACCAACCTTTTGAGAGATAAGAGAGCGGCCTACTTTGTGCCCCACTTCTACGGGATTCCCTCACTTGTTCGGTTGCTTCTCGTTTACTCCGGTCCTCCGAGCACTTTGTTTAGACTCTTTAAGTAGAAAAGGTCGGATACATGTGGTCTTTATCCTTGTGTGTGTGTGTGTGTGTGTGTGTGTGTGTGTGTGTGTGTGTGTGTGTGTGTGTGTGTGTGTGTGTGTGTGTGTGTGTGTGTGTGTGTGTGTGTGTGTGTGTGTGTGTGGATAAATCATGCAAAACACTCTTTGAAAACTGTTTTCTCGAATACAAATTCCTAAGTGATTTTTTTTCTGGCTCAGTGATAAGAGCAATTTAAGCAAACCGCTTCAGAGGCAACCGACAGTGGGATTTATCTCCACTTTCTGCTGCTGTAATCAGGACATTCTTTTGTGCAGCAATGAAAAGTTAAACTGTTTAGTTCAGTTGAAGTTGGAGGTATTACACAGTCACATTCTGCATATTCACATAATCTGTTTATAATGATTTGTTTAAAAAAAGAAACAGCTGCAGTAACAAGTGGTTATAGTTGTGTTTCACTCTAATATTCCTATTTTTTATGACTAAATCACACAATTGAGGATATAAACTTCATCAATATAATATTTACAAATAAAATCTGTCTCTCAACATTAACAATCATTTTTTTTTCTGGTTTTACTAACAACTCAAAGTCACGCACACAAACACACAACATAGCACAGCCCTATAGGGTTTCTATTCCTCATCATGCAGGTGAGTCATGCAGACTTGAGGAGCTGGGGATCAAACCAGCAACCTTCGGGTTTGTGGACGAAACCCTCGACCTCTTGGGGCCACAGCCACCTATGTGCAAGCACTGAAACGAAAGCTGCAAACCCTTTAAACTTACCTTTTGAAAATGTAAAAGCTGAAACTCAGCTCAAACAAATACTTCAAAGTTTATAAAGCCATTAAATACAGTTCACTTCATTTACAAATCATAAAAAGCAAAGCAATTTCAAGTTCTCGTTTCAGTGCAGCCTTGGAGAGTTTCTGTCACAAGCTTTATGGAGAAACAATTGAGACAAATCGGTGAGTTTAATTCAAAGTTAACTTGGAGAGTGTAGTTTGTTTCAAAGAGCCCCTGTTTGCTTTAAAACCAGGTCAACAACACTTTCTTATGCAGAGTGGGATTCATTTGCAGACCCTGATTAAGTTATTCCAGGAAGCTCATTGTTCTCTTCTCTGGAAATGTTCCAGATATTGTTGCATTAAAATTCACATCATTACCTTCACAATAACTGGAGTTACCATGAGAGGAGCAGTGCCTCATCCGTCATGGACATAATACAGGCCTGGATGTGGAGGTTATGGATGTTTCTGGAATGGTTGATCTACTTAGAGAATGTAATGTTCCTTATGTCATTGAGCGGTGCATGAATTATTAATTCATCTAAAAATGCATCAGCTGTTTGTGTTGGGAATCTGCTCTGAAAGGACATTCAAATGACATTTTAATGCAACAAAGTCTTGATAAAACACAAGATGGAGGGATGTGACAAGATGAGGAAATAAATGAGTTAGATGTTAGAGGCAAACATTTTAAGCACAACACATTATTCTATACAAATACAAGCTGTAAGAAAGAGAGAGAGTATATGAACTGTTCAATATATATATATATGGGTCAGGAACGTTGACTGTAGCCTGAATAAAAATGGATTCAGATGCCGGGTCCCAAAAGTGAAGCCAAAGTGGGAGTGTCTAAGACTTGTATTCTTTTGAACACCAGCAGGGGGCAACTTCACTGGTTGCAAAATTGAGTCTGTTTCTATTGAAGTCAATTAGAGCTGACCCACCTTCTTAATTAATTTACAACTTAAGTAAACTCTTTATGAAAGAGTTTCCCGATCGGGGCGCAACTGCTGTTTTGGAATGATGAAGAAAAAAAAGGGATTTCCAGGAAAAGAAAACTGCAGTTAGGGTGAAACCAATTAATTTTAAAATGGTATCTAATCGGTACATAGGTTTACATACTCACCAATGCCTGACCAGGCATTTCATATTGGAAGCCTTTCTGATGCTGGCATCGTTATCAGAACATCTCAACTGTCAATGATTAGTTTGGAATCCTCTTTAATGCACCACGACGCCACGAAATGTCAAACTCGAGGCTTGAAAATGTCATTTCGCAAACGAAAACTGGGGAATGTCACTTGGTCAGGAAATGCCAAAATGTTAAGGCACTATCTCCAGGACAACAAAGACGGTGATAAACAACAGAGCTGTGTATCGCACCATCACTTCAGGACGACTCTTGACTGAACAACTGATGTCCCAAGTGTTTCTTCTCCATCCTCACATCCCTCAAGTCATCAAAAGAGATGCAGCTGATAGAAGTGAGGTCGCATGAAATGGAAATGAGACCGAAAAGGCGTAAATCTTAAAGATAACAAACGGATAATCCCCAACTCCACCCCCAACTTACTGTGCATCTTCATTTTCCTGATGCCATCTGTCATCGTCCTCCCTGAAGAGCATGTGCAAGATTAAAGGCACGATTGCAGTTTTGACATTAATGTGTGCAAGACAAATATAAACACTTAACTTTTGCCAAATCTTTCACTAAATATAACGCTGGTGTGCATGCATCAGATGTATTTTCCAAGGAAGATTAGTTATTTGCTTTTGTGGGTTTCAGTACAAAGAGCTGCACTTTCAGGATGAGGCTTTTCTGAAAGGAACACAGGGGCCAAAAGTGATTGTTGTGCTCGTGGCTAAGAAGTCAGAGGCGTCTCTCCACCTCTGGGACCCGACTCCAGGTCCACGCCGACCTGCCAACTTTAATTACTGCCAACATGGAATTCCATTACTTCTGCTTTGTTTCTTAGGAGGATTGCGCAAAACACATAACAGATTTCCATAAAACTTGGTGGAAGGATGGGACATGGACTAGAAAGAACCTACATTTTGGACAAAGATGCCAAGCTCACTGCTTGTGACCATTGCGAGGGTGAATAATTTGTGCAGCTTGATGAAAAAGATCCATCATATTTGGGGAACTGATATCTGTGAAATTTGGTGCGGCTTGAGGAGGTTTGCCCTCCACTGAGAGCCATTCAGTTTTTGTATTTATTGCATTCACCGCAATTGTGCTGACTGGGTTTACATTTATTAAACAGGTTTGTTTCAGTGGCTCCTATTTGGACGTGGAAATAAATCAGAAATTCAGGTGGGTAGAACCCTCAACCACCCAACAGTCAAAGAAAATATTTACTTTCTCTTCACCTAATCTAATAATCTAATAATTAAGAGTTTGTGTATTTGTCGCGGCCGTCTTTAGACATTTAACCCAGAGCTGTCGAAGTGAAGACTGTCAGCTGTCATCATCCGTCCATCACACACCGTCCCCTCAGAGAATAACTGCGTCTTCTACAAGCCAAATATAGGAAGCTTTCAAGTCACATCCATTCAACACAACACCCAAGGTCTCACATGAAAAATGAAAGAATAACTTGAATAAGCAGGTTTGGATTTTATTGTTAAAGTGTGACAACGCTGCATGACTGTAGTTTTCTGAAAAACACTCCATAAAAAAATCTGTATTAAAAAGCAAGGGACTGTTTGAAACCAGAAAGCAAAACATCACAAAGCAATGAATAGTGAATGACTGTTGATCCAAAGCATTGTTTATGCTACTCTGCATACAAATGGGCAAAAGTGTTGTGGTGCAAAATGCTGATGAACCGCTGTGAGGTGCAGAGGTGTGATAACAAAGCAGATTTATTTATTCAAACTATTTCTTTTTAAAGCTTAAAAGTGGATTTGTTTGTTTTCCCGTGGTGTTATAGTTCTTTGTAGCCCCCCCCCCCCCCACCACCACCACCACCACCAGAACAAAACAAATCACAAAAGATGTTTTAAGCCTTTTTATCATTTTGCGTTTGCTCTTTTAGCGGAGGAGGGAAAAAAAGCAGATAGAGAACCAGAGGAAGATTAAAAGACTGTTGCGGCACCAGGCACCGTCTCTGAACAGCGTGCTACACATTCAGGTCGGAGGTAACGACGAGCCGTGTCAAAGAGGCTCCGGCTGAACAGATGGTCGCCAAGCTCGCCCTTGAGCCTCCAGCCGGGCCGAGTCAGCCAACTGGAACTCTGTTGCATATTAAACTGCTTCCGTTTTACCTTGTCATGTCGCTGCAAGGGTCATTAATCGGGCAGATTACTCAAAGGATTTATGAAGTTTAAAGTCATCGTGTACTCTGCTGCTTCTATATGGCTGCAGTGATCACACGGCTGGATGGTTTCTGTTTGTTTAAGGGGACGTCTGAGCCTCAGCCTGTTTGAACAATCAAACCAATACTTCTCAAACTCATTTGTCTGTGTGCTCGTCTGGATTATGAATTTGAGTCACATGAACTGACTGACAATCGTGGACATACCAGAGTACCCAGAGTTTTCCTGCTTCCAACTGGGACAGAAAGGCCCAGTGTGATTATTGGTCCAGACCGAGGTGGGGCTGGCTGTTTTCATATCATTCGCTATTTAACTAAATAGTTACCTCCGCCAAGGAAGTTATGTTTTCACCCCTGTCTGTGTGTTTACTCAAAACCAACTCAAGAGATTTCCACGAAACTTGGTGGGAAAATGGGGAATGGTTCAGGGAAGGTGCAGATCAGGATCAGATGCAGGAATTTTCATGCATTTTCTTAACATTACGAGATACGAAAAATGTATTGGGGCATTTTCACCCAAGGAATAATTTATTAATCTAGATGAAAAAGACATCTTTAGGGAACTGATGATCTATGAAGGTGTGAGAAAGTGGGTGCAGCTTGATTGAATTCATGTGTGGTGATGTGCTCTACTGAGTGCATTCTAGTTTTACATGTCCACATGGATTTACCCCTCCTCTTTTCCTGTCGCTCCTGTCTGACACCAAATCTGAACTTGAAAACTGATAAGAGGAAAATCGTGGAAAAAACGTGTGAAGAAATGCAAAGGTAGTGCAGAAAAGTGAGGAAATGGAAAACGCCTAAGACAGGTGCAAATTACCCTCATTTCCTTTGGGGCGGCTGCTACCGAGAAGGCAGTGAGTCGCAAATACAGTAAACCAGTAACATTAATATGACGGCTCACTGCTGTTGTTTGATTAGCTTGGAGTCAAACAACAAGTCATATCACAGATCCATAATTTGCACACCCACAGGCTTGGGTTTTAGTTTTGAAAATTCATTTTAATGGCTCATTTGTGATGCACTGTGCTTGCATAACATTCTTAAGAATGTACGAGACGAGGTCTCAAAAGACCCAGACTAGATGAAAAAATGCTTTTTCAGGGCCATTTATCTGTTGGCTGGACTTTTAAGTATTAAAACATCCCACAGTTTCTCTGAAAGTCTAACTGCTGACTGATCTGTGTGATCGGTGCCAGCAGACGGATTGATAGTTGGCCCACGCAGGAGGACTTCTTCACAGATGACAACCAGGCTGTTTTTCTTCGGCTATAGATTTTTCTGTTAATCTTGTCTCACAACAAGCTGTGCTCATCGTTAACCAGTGTGAGCAGGAGAAGAAGAAGTTGCAGTCGGCTGATGGAAGGTAGTTTCATCCATTTCACTGTTACTTGTGCAGTGCCAATTCTAAACATGTACGATTAGTTTTACAATCCCCCGAAGAAAAACTAAACCTGGTGCTCAGGGGCCGATGTTGAGGAAACTACAAAACACTAAGCACTGCAACAAAACTAACAAAATGGGTCCTTGGGTTCTAAAAGGTAACCACTCACTAAATCTATCAAAAGGATAGAATAACAGAAGAATTGGACCAAAACAAAAAGATAGCGTAGTGGGTCACAGAAAAAGGGCGGTGTCAATACAAATAGTCACATGACCAACTCCTGATGAGCTGGGGAACCTGCGACCTGGATTCTGATCTTCTTGTGATCTCGATGCCATTGGAAGGGGCGGTTTGTTTGGTCTGTGGCAATGCTGGTTGCACTCTCCTTTCTGAAACTGTTAAGATGCTGGTTGTACTCTCCTTTCTGAAACTGTTAAGATGCTGGTTGCACTTCCTTTCTGAAACTGTTAAAGTGACCTGCTGCAGTTGAGCAACGTGATAGACAACGTCCATTACGTTGATGAGTCCAAGCTGCTGCTGCTTCAGAGCGCTGGTCGCCTGTTTATTCAAAGTTTATCAGTGTTGAACGTATCTCGTGTCCAAATTACATCAAACTTGACACTGCACTTCCTTGGACCCTTAACAATACAAACTCCAAGACAGAAATTCGAACCAGAATGAATAGCGTTCAAGTGCACAGGAGGAATATTTACGTTAGCCAGTTAGCCATTGTTAGCAAAAACAGTTCATACTCACGAAATACACAATATACAGTAAAAAACTGTTCTCGAGATTTCTGGAATGTGCCGGTGTTATAAGTTAGTGTAGCACTGTCCCTGTAGGTTATGCCATCTTTCTCTCTACTCATCACAGAGAAGAACACATTCAATTAAGTCCGCAGACTGTATGTTAAGGCTCTGCCCCGTCCCCCCCACTGCACAGACGACAAGACGCTGTTAGCCACTTTATTCATTTTCATTATTTGACAGTGTAGTTCCCTGGGACAATAACAATACACATGCCAAGTGTGAAGTTGATAACTAAGAGTCACTTACAGTCAGACTGAGATTTATTAGATAGATTCACTGTGGACCAGGTTTGTTCAAGATCACTTTTCAACTTTTTCATTGCAACACGACTTGTGTTTAAGTGCAGGCCACCAGTGTAATATAAAATATAGTTATTGTTGTTGTGGCTCTGCAGTAAAGTAGACCCGCTCTTCCTCTGTGTTTCAGATGATGGTAAACTGTCATTTGAGGAGTTCAATACTTACTTTGCGGACGGGATCCTGACCACCGAGGAGCTGCAGGAGCTTTTCTTCTCCATCGATGGCCGCAAAACAAGTGAGTTGTTTTTGTATTAAATTACTTCAAACAAGTGTGCGACCTGTGCCTTTTATACTCACGGAACAAAGAGACTGAAGTGCAAGTGTTTGGAGCTAAAAGGCACAGTTGATGTGTTTCTTTCAAGTCATCGGCCACAGACTAAGTGCCTCACAGTTGGAGAGAGCTCTTGAGCCCTGCAACCAAACTCAAGCAGGCTGGATTAATGTTTTTGGTCATAAAGCACCGTGAATGTGGAGTGAAACCGGCCATTTCAAAACTCGCTCTTCTAAAATTGGAGTCGAAGAAATCGGCCTCGGGGCAGCTGAGGTGAAATCACTGGTCTGCAGAGGATGTTTAACTCACCGCAGCCGCACAGTAAAAATAAAATTTCTCCCCTGTCCTGGTTTATAAAACTGTTTTATTGTTTTTCTAAAGCCAATTGTCTTTATTGTCTTTGGCAGATATGCAGCCTTTTTTCCTCTGCACACTTCTTCACATTAAACCAACACAGGGAGGCTGAGCAAGGCTCCGTAACTTGACTGTATGTATCAGCTCAGATAGTATCATGAATTTACTGTGACTGGTGGACTATGAACCATAGACTCACAAGAGAGGACCCAAACACAAACAAACACACTGTGAGATGGACTTTACTTTTTAAATTGAATCTGAGATTTTAAAGTTAAATCAAATTACAGTGAGTGCAGTGTGTTGTTATCGGCCTGGACTGTCACTCATGTGACAAACCAGCTCAGACCTCTCACAACTCATCTGATGTCATAAATAGTTAGGTCTGGTTACAGGCGGTAGGGGGGGCAACACTGTTGCCTGGTTCCTGGGGTTTCTTTGTGGAGTTTGCATGTTCTCCCCGTGTCTGCGAGGGTTTATTGGAGAATCCAAATTGACCATAGCGTCCGCTCCTCCTCTCGCCCAACGTCAGCTGGGATCGGCTCCATGAGCCCCTGTGACCCTCAAAAGGATGAGTGGTGTGAAAAAATTGATTGATTTTCTGAATTACAGTACTGTTAATTGCACGATATCAGCCGGGAGAGGAAAGGATTTAAGACAGTGGTTCTCAGTGTGCATACGTCTGCCACGGCCAAACTGTCCCCTTATGAAACGGCATTTAAATTGACTAGGTCCAGATTTTCATTTAGATCTTCATCAATTGCACAAACTCTAAATATCTGTGCCCTAAATACGCTTGTTTTTTTCTTCAGGAGCCATGAATTATTCTTTGAGAAATCACGGGAAATGTCAAAAAACTATCGCAATGTTTAAAAAAAGTGAAAAGAAAATCCTGGATCCTTCTCCCACAAATGTAATGGCTTCTCCCCTGACACATACTGTATCATTCCATCAGTAGTTTTTGCTGAATCTTGCTTACAAACAAACCAACAAACAAACGGACAGGGGTGAAAACATAACCTCTTGTCGGAGGTGATCATGTCTCCAGGGACATTTTTCCCTGTTAAAGTAAAGGGAAAGAAATCCTCTCTTTGTTGCTGCTCTGTCACAGCAGGTAAAAAAAAGACGTGTGGGTTATTGTTGCCCACATATTCTCAGTGTGCCATTAACAAGCCATTAACCCGCTTCACTGAGGATCAGTTCCCGACAGTAAACTTTACTTGTAAATGTCATTAACACAACAGGGGAAGTAAAGTTCAGTTTTTATCAAACTGTGACACTGAGAACAGTTTCGCTTTCAACGTAATAATCGACTCGTAAACAACGCAGCATCAATTTAAATGTTTTTACTGCAGGAAAAGAAAAGGCTGAACTAATGTGTTTTCTGTTACCATAAATATTCTTGACAAATTAATTTTCGAAGCAGAACATTGATTTGAATGAGTTTTAACACTGGTATCCTTTTTATTTGATGATGCTTTAATACACTAATCAGAGATTAAGAGCAGCAACAACTGAATTTCTTTATTAACACCTTTTTCCCCCTCGTTTATCTTCTCTGGTTCTCTGCCCTTCAGTAATCTGGACACTGTCAAGCTATCAGGTTGGTGGGAGAGTGTTTTGTCTGATTTCATGTTTCACAGCACATTTGTTTCTGTAAAATATTCAGTGAATGTTGACTCATCTGTGTTCATCCACATGTTCTAAGTGGATAATGTTGGCAACAGGTCACTATTTAGGGAAATGCACTTTTACACTTTCTTGCTGAGCGTTAGATGAGGTCTTTAGAAAACTAAGTTACAGCCAAGAGAGGTCCAAGAGAGGGTTCACTTAACTTAGATGGGAAACTCTTAGTCTTTGTTTTTAGTATGGATAAACAAAAGGAAAG
This sequence comes from Reinhardtius hippoglossoides, assembly GCA_006182925.3. NCBI lineage: Eukaryota > Metazoa > Chordata > Actinopteri > Pleuronectiformes > Pleuronectidae > Reinhardtius > Reinhardtius hippoglossoides. The sequence continues at coordinate 21,970,511 of CM031672.1, read as the reverse complement.
ATTTAGAGGTTCTGGTAAAGGTGTTTCCCTTTGGTTACCTTGTCAAGCAGCCCTCATTTGGTGCCAAGCTAAACCAACCAGCTGCTGTAGAGACTTTAGAAAGACCCAACTATTCTGTTACACCTTCTCTATATATACAGGGTGGATCCAGGGGTGGGGCCAGGGGGGCACTGACCTCGCTGAAATCTGATTGGCCCCTGTCCTGTCAGTAGTCACATTCTAACAATACTAACAATAAATCTGACAATTCGTTAAGAAATTTCTTGTCGAAGCTTTTTTTGACGTACACAATGTGCTTGAACAAGGAACAATTTTCAAAATATATTCAATGAAGTGTGGCTTTACTCAAAGCCGAAGAGCTAACAGTTTATAAGAAATAACTTCAATGTGTTTCGGGGCCCCTCTGGGTAAATTGTGGCCCCTTCATGGCCTCTGATTCAGAAAAACCCTAGATCCTGAATATATAAACCTGCACCACCATCATCCCTGCACACTGATTTGAATCTGTAAATATGGAGAGAAAACTGTCACATGTCTAGTGACCCATATATTTTTAAATCATCTTAAAAAAATGTTGTGTGTGTGTGTGTGTGTGTGCGTGGTGTGTGGTGGTGTGTGGTGGTGGTGGTGCGTGTGTGGTGTGGTGTGTGTGTGCGCGTGGTGCGTTGGTGTGTGTGTGTGTGTGTGTGTGTGTGTGTGAGATGACCTGAATAAAGTGAAGAGAAATAGAGCAGGGACCTGTAAATACCAGTCGTATACCCAGAATAAAAAACCTCTGCATAATTCATCGATGGGAACGGGCATTCGTTTCCATCGGACGTCAAGACAACGTGACACAACGTTCCGCTTCTTTCACATTAAGTTTTCAGTCGTTGCATCGTGTTCTGTTCACCGAGCGGTACAGTGTGATGATGTGGAGTTTAAAAGGAAGAAAAAGTTGTCGCTGATCCACAAACTGTAATTTGATCACATAGTTGCCTGTAAGTCATTTCAGTTCTTTAATTAAGAACTGATTAAGATTGAATTCCTCTGCGTCACAGCCTGTTACTGCGATTTATTTTTTTAAATTTAACTAAATCGTTTTGTGAAAGCTGCATGACTGTAAAAGTTGGTGTTTAATGAGCTACTGTTACAACACCAGGTGATTCAAACAACAGAGTTTCCTGACATGGTAAACTGAGTGTTGTTGACTCACAGGTAAGTGAAGGTCAAATCCTACCAACTCGATTTGCTTATGAAACCCATTTCTCAGACATTGCCCTTGCCATGGGCCTAATTGGAATCTGTCATAGCAACATATACGAGTGTGTCTCCCGCTTTCAGGAGTCAGAATAAACGTTTAATTGTTGTGACTTTGCTGCGACTCTGACGTCTTGTTTTCTTTATTTACCATTAGATTATTTCTCTCAGCACCTGGGGGAGTATCTGAACGTCCTCTCAGCTCTGGAGAGTCTGAATGTTGCCATTTTAAAGGCGATGGATAAAACTAAAGAGGTAAGAGAATTCGTAACAACATCTACTTTGGCCTCCGAAAAGTTTTGTCGTGAATCGCTTAGTTTTATTTAAGTGTGTTGCCTCGATTCTAACTTTTATACTTCAAAAACCCTAAAAAATGTATGAGTGAAGACCAGAAGTTCAAGTGCTCCCTGCTCGTTCACACACACACACACACACACACACACACACACACACACACACACACACACACACACACACACACACACACACACACACACACACACACACACACACAGAAAATATGCGAGAGGGAACATTGGGAGGCACAGATGCGGTGAGTGCTGCACCAAGTCTCTAAAACTGATGAGTAAACAGAATAATAAACAAATGAAAAACACTTCAATCACATGCGATTCCATTACTAAAGGAATAATTCAAGAATGTGGGAAATATACGTCCCTGTTCAGTAAATATAAAGCTTGTTTTGCACAAAGACCAGAACAGCTATAAAGCTTTGAGCATATTTGGTTGAGGCAGGCTCGCTGTTTCTCCGTCTGCAGTGTTGATGCTAAGCTAACAAGTTGCTTCATCATACAGGTATGACATTAGGGATTGGCCCCGTGGGGAAGTTTGCATGTTTTCCCCGTGTCTGCATGGGTTCTCTTCGGATACAGTCCAAAGATTCCCATCCTTTCATCCTTCCTTACCTTCATCTATTCATTCTCTTCTGCGTATCTGAGATTTGCTCATGGGGGCTCATCTGGCTCAGCAGGATGTTCCAGACATTCCTCTCCTCAGCTTTCTAGCTCCTCCTGAGGCGTTCCAAGGCCTGATGGGATGTGAAGTCCCACCAGCGAGTTCTGAGTCTCCTCCCAGTTAACAGCCAATAATGACCGAACCCCCTCGAATGGCCCCTTTCAACTTGAATAAGCAGCAGTTGCACTCTCCTCGGGTTGTCTGAATTCCTCGCCCTATTTCTAAGGCTAAGCAGTCACTCGATGGAGAAAACTCACTTTACCGTTTGATTTCGTTTTTTCAGTCGTTGCCCACAGCGTGTGACCAAAGCTGAGAGCTGGAACGAAGATCGTAAATCAAAGCTTTGTCTTGCAGCTCAGCTCCTTCTTAAACACAATAGTCTGGTACAACCACTGCTGATACCACAGCGCCCTGCCTGTCCACTACTCGCTCCGTCTTCCCCTCACTCGTGAGCATGACCCTGAGATGCTTAAACTCCCCCCCCCCAACCTGGAGAGAATAATCAACCTTTTCCCAGCAGGGAGCCTTGGCCTCGTACTTGGATGTGCTGATTCTCCTCCCGACAGCTTCACACTCGGCTGCAAACCGGCCCAGCGTGCACTGGATGTCACGGTCCGACGAAGCCGACAGAGCCACATTGTCTGCGAAGAGCAGGGATGCAATTCTGAGGTTGAGAACACCTGAACATTTCAAACTTTCAATCACGGGAACTTGCAGGAAACAACATCATCAGAAAAAAGGAAGCCCAACATTCTTCTCCCAAGTCGATGCTTCGTTTAGTCGCAGTTGACAAAATATTTTTGAAATGCCCTCTGGACTTTCTGAGACAACAAATTGTTGTTTGAATTTTAATGGAGGAGAAAGCAGCGATGCTCGTTTCCAACGAAAAGAGGAGCGATAATTATGCATCCTCTGCTAATTAGATCACCTTGCTCCTTGCTCTGTTCTGGCACTTGAAAGCTGTCAGAGCTGGGAAATCCACCGAGGCTTGTGCAGTTGCTAGTTAGCAGCTGCGTTCTGTCACAATGTGATCTGGACTGCTACTCCCATGATGCACTTTCAGCAGAGGCAACCCATCAGTATGGATTTTGACAAACTGCACTGTTTCTTCCTCGGTGCATTCTGTGAATGCGACTCCTCTGAGATTGTGTCTGTGTTTGGATTGTGTCTGTGTTTGGGGGACTCGAGCAGCAATTATGTCTCCTATTAAAGTTCCCTCGCCTTGGAATATGGATGTGTACTAATGAATTATACATGTGTGTGTGAGAATTAATTAGGTTGGTTTTATTCCGGCTGACACATCACAAGGTGCCTGGGTATTTGTTTTGTTGAAAGTTATCGAGTTATCTCTCCCTCTGTTTTGTGCTTTTACTTTGCCGTTGCTTCAGTTCGGGTTTTGACCTCTGCTTCTTTGTTTCTCTCTCTCTCTCCCTCTCTCTCTCTCTCTCTCTCTCTCCCCTCTCCTCTCTCTCTCTCTCTCTCTCTCTCTCTCTCTCTCTCTCTCTCTCTCTCTCTCTCTCTCTCTCCTCTCCTCCCTCAGGAGTACCAGGGCTCCAGTGTGTTGGGTCAGTTCGTCACCAGGTTCATGCTCAGAGAGACGTCCAGTCAGCTGCTGTCTCTACAGAGGTCACTGCAGTGTGCCATGGAGGCTGTGGAGGAGCAGAGCAGCCCTGCACCGTCAGTACTGCAATATGACACCATCGCAATTGCACTTGTGCCGACTGCCAGGCACTTTCCACACAACACAACACTATATTCTATTCTGGTTCTGGGAGCTGGCCACGGGCCTGCAGGCTGACGGCTCTCTGCTCATTTGTCAGCACATATCAGCCGCTCAGACACATGTACAGGTAGAGCTGAAGCAGGAATTCGTGTGATGTTCTTGCGAGCTGTCAAGGTGCATTCACTCTAAACATGAAGCAAAATTATCACGCGATGAGATCACATACAAAGTCAATGCAAAGCACACGAAAAGACAATTTCACTTCACTCGAGCGAAACAATTGCGTCACGTTATGTCGCGAAAGCCAATCAGTGTCGAGCATGAACTGGAATAAAGGCTGCGTATATATATTTCAAGTCTCCTGCCTGAGGTTTATCGAGACTCCTTGAGTTGTATGAGCACAGTTTGCAGGTTCGAGCATGTAATCCACGCCGTGAAGCTTCCCATTGTGCTGCTCGAGGACGTGTTGCACTTCACATGTTGCACAGGCGGAAAATTGGAGTTTGGAGACCAATTAACCTCAGAGAGCGGTGTGTCGTTAAGTCAGCTTTTGGAACGGCTCGTGCTGACGTCTGCAGAGGACTGATCGAGCAAACCAATTCCTTGCACATTTTAAAATGGCCCTTTTGGCCCAATTCATCCATAGCCACCATCAGTAAAGGTATTGAGTATAGTGCACTACACATAATTCCACCAATAACAACAATCCATCATGCATTTAATTAGTAAGAATCTATCTCTATCTCAACTTTCAAATAACAGGGCTACTCTCCACACTGATCTTGACTGAAGCCTGTTCCTTGCCAATGACTTGCAGCGGGATCGTCTGTTACGCTGCGTGTGTCGGGGCTCAGCAGCGCCTTCTCTCTCTCTCTCTCCTCCGGGTGCCACACTGGCATTATTGAAAATAATGGAGCGATTATAGCCAAGGTGAATTATTAAGAGGGGACTGGCGGAAGAGGAGGAGGAGGAGGAGGGGCAGAAGGGGCAAGGATGATAAGAGTGTCACTGAAACAGAGAACAAGTGACTCACCGAGAAAGAGAGATGAATCCCCCAAAAAGTACAGGAATGACAGAACGACGCAGGAAGTCAAGAGATGCTGGATAAAGGAGAGAGTGGTTTTTTAAGGGACTTAATGAGGAGCTTTTTGGCTTCAAACAGGTAAAGATTCTGGGAAGAGAAAGACGCAGAATGAAAGAGTTGGGACGGGCAGAATTAGATTCATATTGAGTTGGCAAGAAATGGCTATTTCTCTCTGCTGTGCTTCCCTGCAGAGGATTTATGGCTGTTGCAGTGGCCTTTGGGTTCCAGGCTGTTCTCAGCATGAGAACCTCCCAGCAATGCACTCCCCCTGCGCTGTCAGCATGATGCTGCGCACACACACACACACACACACACACACACACACACACACACACACACACACACACACACACACACACACACACACACACACACACACACACACACACACACACACACACACACATACACACGTAACGGTGTGCACATGGAGACACAACAAAGGGAGGGAGAGAGAAGCACTCACTAACAAGAAAAAAAAATGTGCACAAGCCTTAATACAAACACACACACACACACACACACACACACACACACACACACACACACACACACACACACACACAAACACTTTTCCATCTCTGACAGAGCTGTGTGGTGTGTGTGTGTTTGAATATTTGATTGTGTGAGTAACCTGTGTGTTGATAATCACTGTGTATCTGCCTCTTCACTAAGTGTTTTTACCTCTTTTCTAGAAACTTGCTCTTTATCCCTGGTTCTGGTGTGTGTGTGTGTCTCTCTCTCTCTCTCTCTCTCTTCTCTCCTCTCTCTCTCCTCTCTCTCTCTCTCTCTCTCTCTCTCTCTCTCTCTCTCTCTCTCTCTCGCATCAGATTTTAATCTATCTAAGTTCCTGATATCTTGAATGAAGTATTAATGAATCTTTCCTCCCTCTCCCGTGTCCTCTCTCTTCCATCCTCGGTTTATCTCATGCCGTCCTTCTTCATTCCCCGTGTGACTCCCCCCCCATCTGCCATATCTTCAATTTCTGTTTGATTTCCTTTCCCTCACGTCTCTGACAGTCTGTTCTGTTTTTTCTCTCCAATGTTTGTCTCCCTGGGTCTGCACCGCTGTCATGGCAGGAGAGAGGTAAAGGCCCCCGACTTGACAGCTGTACAGAGGAATGGCAGGAGATGCGGTCGGAGGGTCCATAATAATCTGTGCATGTCCCCGTCAGATCCCTGCTCTGGCATCTTGACCACAGGTAAGACCAATATCAAATTATATTCAGACCTTTTCAATGGACTGACCAACAAAACCATCTACCAGTTGTTCCTCTATGCTATAGAACTTCAATATATATAAAAAGCAAACAAAAGCCATCGGCAATATGAAGGCGAACTTCTGCTACAGATCTGCACAGTTCAAAGTTCTTGAAAGGGTTCCAAAGCAAACGTAATCATCAAGCCTGGTAAACGTAAAAAACCTTTGGGCTGCTGTGGCTCATGGGGTGAAGCGGGTTGTCCACTAACCACAAGGTCAGCCATTTGATCCCTGGCTCCTCCTGTCTGCATGCCGGAGCGTCCTTGGGCAAGACATGGAAACCCTAATTGCCCCTGAAGGCCGTTATGTCGTTGAGAATGATGATAATAATATAATAATACTTTATTTGTATAGCACGTATTTAAACAAGGTTACAAAGTTCCTCACAAAAAAAACCATTGCAAAAAGAAGAATGAATTAAAATGAAAGGTATTCGATTCAGTTCAATTTGAAGGTCCTAATCATAACATAATGTGGTCGATATGTGTGATGGAAAAGTGTGGCAGCTGTAAGAATGAATGCTGCTGCTGCTGCTGTGTCACTTTTGCTTGATGATGATTGATGTCACACAGTGAAGTTGTAAATCAGTATTAATTTATGAACGTCTGAACTGTGTTTATGTGGCTGCATTCAGGGAGAGGGGGCTTTTAATTACATGCGGACTTGTGTCCATTAATTATTAATCAATATTGCTGACATTACGATCATTTGATTAGTGTCACATATCCACCACAGCGATGAGATGTTCATCTTCTCATCAGACATTGGGGGAATCATGTTCAGTGATGTGTTTACAGCAGACAGGAGAGTTCCCTGAGGGCTTTGCTCATCCGCAAACATCTAATTGAGCCCGCGATGAAGGAACTAGCCTTGGGTTTCCAAAGACCTGAAAAGAAGTTCTTATTCAACAGTATCAAGGGTTTAATGTCCTTTTATAAACAAGATAAACAATCTCAACCTGATTTTCATTACACGGTAACTGTTATATATGTGCATAACTTTATATTTCCTCGCATTCTTCACACAAATATATTTTGTTTTTAGTATTTCCGCAAGGCAGCGTTCTTACAAGGTATCAAACCTCATCTGCATCACTCTCTCTCTGTCCTTGTTGGCCTTGTCATCTGTTTGCACATGACTGAATGAGGTTTCCTGACATCAATCAAACTCCATGTTATATATCATTACTTTGAAATGTGCGTCAGTATGAACTCTACACTCACACGCTTCCTGTTAGAATTAGTTAGTGGCAGACACATTTGTTTTAGTCCCCCCCCCCCCCCCCCCCCCCCCAGTGATGTGGTGTTGTGTTTCCTCAGGCGTGAACATGGAAGATGGAGAGAACTGGTGCTCTCAAGTCAACAGGCTGCAGCAGCTTCTGGATAAACTGGAGTGTCAGGTATACTTTACTTTGTGTATAACTGTGGACACAGATTTATTTCTGCAAGAGATATAAATGTATATTTCTGTTTTATGACTTCTGTCTGTGCCCTGCTACTGTTCTGGGGATATTCTGACCTCCGTCTGTGTGTCGGTGCGCAGATACTCAGAAAGCTAAACTCACGACTGAAGAGTGGAGATTGTCCTTGAGGTTTTTACAGGAAAAACTTATATTATATAATAAATTATAACCGTTACTTGTGTTATATATAAATAAGAGAGTGACAGTGAGTTCCCGTAGACAAGAGTTGAACCAAAGTTTCTGTAAAACTGAACACATTCAGAAGTTCTATTTCATTTGTGTCTAAATGATGGATGTACAACGTGAGTTAAACTCTGTAGGAGTCGCCACCACAGCTCCTGAACAGCTGCTGGCACATTGCATCAATCTAAGTCATCTTTATCGACAGGTCCACTTTTCTTCGTATCGATCGCAATCATTTCTGTTTTTTTCGTTTTTTTTTTATTGTTCTTTGATTGAGTGCGTTTGGCCCCACGTTGGTGTCACTTTGTTTTGAAAGGTTCCACACAAACAACTGTTGTCATTTTTATTATTCATTCAAAACAAAGTGAGCAAAGCAGTGGAGATCCCCACTATATTAACTCTGTTGAACAGGTTGTATATAATCAGCCTCATTAGAAATAACAGATGGACATTTTGGCAATTCATGCAGATTGAGGCTACTTTCATTCAATTGCAACATCACCTACAACATGTGGATTTCATTGGTCTGGTGTTGTGTTTTCATCTTCATGACTGGAACAAGGTGTCGCCTCAGTGCTTGACTGGTTTCTGTCATGTTGTGGAAAGAACAGACCTTTTGCGTATTTTCAGTCAGTGATGCTAAATGTCAGTGTAACTATTTCAGATTCTTACTCAGTGGAGATTCGGGTGAACAGACACACATACAAATATTTTCTAAGAGGAACTCTGCAGGTCACGGTCAGCTCTGTGCCTCTCAGTCTGTTTCCTGTGACCACTTCTCACTGCCATGATCCCGACACCTCATCACGCTCAGCTGCCACATCCTCCGTCTCATTCTCTCCATCTTTTTTCTTCAATAACTCCCGTTACTCCCGTCTTGTGAGCTTCCTTCGTCTCTCGCCTCTTCTCACTCTCCCTCACAACATTTTTCTTCCTCCAGTGCTTTTTTTTTTTCAAACCGGCGGGACTCAGAGTGGAATATCAAAGCAATTCATAGCCTGCAGGATGTTTCGGAGCACAATATCCATCCCCTTCACCTCGATGCACACACATGGACACACACACACACACACACACACACACACACACACACACACACACACACACATACCTGTCCATCTTGCTGCCTTCCCTTGCACTCTCTCGTGCAACATAATGAGTTTTCATCCACAAAGGTTATGTCCACTGTACACACACACACACACACACACACACACACACACACACACACACACACACACACACACACACACACACACACACACACACACACACACACACACTACTTTGACCAAATATCCACCCTGTGTTATTACATTTGCTGTATTTCAATTTTCATGAATTGCGACCTCAGGATTGAGTGGATGTTTTCTACTTGTCCTTCTTTAAAAGCACAGTTTGAATCTCTGCTGTGCTCTGTGGCTGATTTCCTCTCGTCTGATATCACATTCTCAGCTATAAGAAACACAATAACCTTTTTGAATGAATGGATGTAACCTTTATTTCCTGGTAGGGAATTTAAATCAAGCTTATAAAAAAACGTCAGATATTATATACCAACAGACCAAGAGAAGGAAATAACCCTATAATCCACATTCCTAATCCAGTTTTGTTGTTTCGTTTTTTGTTTGTCTTCTGCCTGAAGCCTGAACACTGGCGCAGATAACTGAGTCTTTAGTTCATTTAGTTTCTGTGTCGATTGGCTCTTTAACAAGCCCTGTGAATTTTGAATGCAAATTAACTTTCACTTGTTTCAACCATAGACTGTATATAAAGATAGATGACATGTCTGCAGCCTAAAAGTGAAGCCAAAGCATCTCGATCGACACCTGGTGGCTGGTTACAGTATAGGTCATAAACCCTGCCTCCTCTATGTTAGTGGACGGGACTTGGGCCAAACTAAAAAGTCGAAGCATGTCAGATAAATCTTTTCTCAAGATGGTTTCACATATGTATGTTCAAGTGTGAATTTACCTGGTGAGTTTGGTTTTAAAAAGTTATTTGATGCTTTTAAAACTGAGTGAAATGTCATGAATAACAGCTGAGGCTCAGAATGCACAAGATGGCAGCGCCCGCATCCCAGACATTTCAGCCTCATTTCTGAATAGTGGGAAGAATTTGACACTTTCATCTTTTATTCAGTCATGGTTCCAACAGATGGATACAACCCAATGCTTTCCAGTGGCAGACAGACCTTTGTTGTCATATTAATAGTTTCAAACAGACTTTAAAGGTTGTAGAATGGTCGAGAATAAAACAAAAAAAAACACTGATCGGTTTCTCATAGTAAAAAAAAAAATTGTCCTGTGTCACAGTACAGAGTTTTTTGTACCAATCCATTTTAACCTCCTTGAAACATGGACATTTTTATAATACATCACCTGACTCCCTCCTTTGCTCCGTATAATTCCTGCTGCTGCTGTAAACTGTCTGACAATGAATAACTGGGTCGTAATAAGCTGCCTGAGGAGGACACTCATGTAAAACACACTCACAACATTAAATCTGCCTGCTGGATTTTTATCGTGTTTTTCCGTGGCCTCTGTTGTAAGAGCTCATTCTGAAATATCTGTAAAACGTCCTACTTTTATACTTTGGAGATAAAGAATACACAGATCTACCACAACATTAAAACCTGTACCTGGTTTAAAGGTTCAGCGTGTTAGATAAAGGTGAAAGAGATCTATTGGCAGAAATCAGCTAAATTGTACGAATTGTTGTTTTCTTTACCCTAGAATGAGCCGTTTATATTTCAATACTTTATATTTACAGGGAGCGGGTCCTCTCTACGGAGGCTGCCATGTTTATACAGTAGCCCAAACTGGACAAACTAAACAGCTTTTGAGTTTTTATGACAACTGAAGGTTACCAGAGGTTCTCTGTCATGTTTGGAAGGAGAGGGTGAGGTGAGGGGGTATTCAGCTGCGACATGCAACTTCACCACTAGATGTCACTCAATTCTACACACTGAACCTTTAAATCGGTTTGTATCTCCAAACTTCAATTTCAATGTCTGTTACCTTTTTATTCTAGAGTCCCAAGTTGGAGCCACTGAAAGAGGACACGCTGGCCAACACATACAAGTCTGTAAGTCGCCACCGAGCAGGAATCGCCTGCTGATTCACCTGATGAATGATTCATGATTCATTTGAATTAAAAACATAAAAATTATAATAAAAATGTTAAGTCCCAATTTTTTTTACCACACACACACACAAATGTACCAAATAGAAACCTGTTCATCCAGCTCTCCCTCTCCCTCTCCCTCTCCCTCTCCTCTCTCTCTCTCTCTCTCTCTCTCTCTCTCTCTCCCTCCCTCCCTCCCTCTCTCTCTCGTCTTGCTGCCGACAGAACATCCTGCTGGTTCACAGACAGATGTCTGTGACTGACGGAGATCAGGACAACCTCCAGAAAGTTGTGAAAAGCTACATGGATGCCACCTCAGCTCACCCTGACAACCTGCAGTGAGTGTCTTGATTTGCTTTCAGGCAGAGAAGCTGCATAACTTTGGCTCCGCTGCTGAGACGACTTCATCAGCACTGAAGGATTTGAATCATCAGAACTGAAAATACAGTTAATGAGAAAATCCCATCATCGTCTTGTCATCAGTCATCCTGTGACTGGAGGCAGACTGTCTCTTGATGAAGTCAGAACAGTAATGTCAGTTTTCACCGTCTCTATAATGACTCGTCGTTTTATTTCACAGCTGTGTTGCTGTCACTCGTAAACATATCTGTCTATCTCTTTAAAGAGTAAAAAACCTTTTTCATGTTATTTATATTTATTGAGATCTAACTCTCTCTTCTCTCTCTCTCTCTCTCTCTCTCTCTCTCTCTCTCTCTCTCTCTCTCTCTCTCTCTCTCTCTCTCTCTCTCTCTCTCTCTCTCTTCTCGCTCCACTCTACTCTCCTTCTCCGTCCTTCTGTCAGTGTGTCCGTTCAGAAGCTCCCGGGAAAGTCATGTTACATAATGTATGAGTTCTGGCAAGATCGCATCTCCTGGATGAGGTCAGTATGGTGTGTGTGTGTGTGTGTGTGTGTGTGTGTGTGTGTGTGTGTGTGTGTGTGTGTGTGTGTGTGTGTGTGTGTGTGTGTGTGTGTGTGTGTGTGTGTGTGTGTGTGTGTGTGTGTGTGTGTGTGTGTGTGTGTCAGATGTTGGCATTGACTGTTTGGCACTCTAAACTTCTTGATTGAAATGTTCCCCACCAGTAAAGATGAGCAGATGGCCCATCTCTCAGATCACACACACACACACATCACACACACACACACATACACACACACACACACACGCACACACGCACGCACGCAAGCACGCATGCATGCACGCACGCACACACACACACGGGTGCGGTCTTAATTGTTTAACATTTTATCTTTGCCATATCAATGAATATATTCATCCACCATTTGTAATATTTTGCACAGAATGTCTAAAAATTTAATGAAAACAAAAAAATCAATCAGAAGTCATGAAAATATAGATTTTTGAAACGCTCTTTGCTTAGTGATGAGCTCAGTGCACGACCGTCTCTTGGACAGAATATAGATTTTACTGCCTCCAATAAAATAAACAACTCCAAACCCGATGATTCCCCCCAAAAATACCATAGATATTTGACACGGTTAAAGTCTGAGTTAGTTTCCTCAAACTTTTCTTTTTCTCTTGACTCTGTTTTCCTCCCTGTTGTCGTCCGTCTCTGCAGCTACCTGCAGTCCAACAGCAGTAAGGAGTTCCAGCGCTGCATCATCGACATGTTAGAGGACGCTGAAGTCGTGTCTACCATGTTGCTCCCAGGTTTGTATACGTGTGTCACTCATTGTGTGTGTCGTTCATGTGCATTAAATAGCGACAACGGTGTTCTTAAAGGGATAGTTCAACGAAAAATGAAAGATTCCCTCATTATCTACTGACCACTATGCCGATGGAGTAGTGGGTGAAGTGTTTGAGTCCACAAAACACTCTTAGAGTTTCAGAAAAAACATCACATGCCTCCATACTGCTGGTGTGGTGTCATACAAGTGTCCGCAAGCCCCGACATTCAAATTCGACTCGCAATGGCATCATTTACACCATGTTTTAGATCAAAATGTCCGCTGATATCCTCCTCGTAGTGCGTTCACGTACCCTCGGGCAAACCATCGTGTGGCTACGGCCGCTAGCATCGGAACTTCCGGTATCAGACTTTTAGGCTTAAGAGTAAGTCACCTTGTGTCAAGTCGAATTTGAATGTTGGACACTTGTATGACACCACACGAGCAGTATGGAGGCATGTTGTTTTTTTTCCTGTTGTTTTATTACGTTTGAAGAAGAGGTCGCCTGGGCTAAAACACTGTTTACCTCTGATACTCCTGAAGTGTTTTCAGACATCGATCGGCATTGTGGTGAGTAAATAACAAGTGGATTTTAATCTATCCCTTTAAAAACTCCTGTAAGGTGCGACCAAAGCTCCACAGCTGTTTTTTGTGCAGTTTCATTTCTGATTTTGGTATCGATGTGTTCATGTGTGACTCATGAGTCCCCTCTTGGCTCGCACGCTCCTGCACATTAGGCCCAAAATGTTTGCGTGTTGAGTGGGTGTTGGTAGTTTCCTAGCCCGCTGTCTGCTCACTTGCTCATCGCCTCTGAGATCTGACATTTTTTTTCCGCCGCTGTCAGAGTCGTTTGTGATCACACGTTGCCGGGTCACACAAACAGAACCGTGCTTCTCCTCCGTGTCAACAGCAATTCCTCGTCTTTTGAAGAATATCTGTGGAAAAGCCTTTGTAGGCAGCAGAGTCTGAAAAGATAAAGATGTTGGTGTCCATGTCAGGGAGCCACAGTGTCTCTGATGACATGTTATCCAACCTGTCAGTGCTCATATTAGTCCACGCTCTGAAAAGTGTGTGTATCAGTAATCTACCAATCATCCACAGTAGCCATGGTGACAACTGTAAATGTCCCTATGTCAGCGATTTGATGGAAAGGGCTGGACCATGAATATCTTTGGTGTCGTTTATTCAGACTAAACGAGCGACACACAACAAAATCCTCTGGTCAGTTGTGTAGACGAGTGGAGCCCCTCTCTCCCATTGGGTACCACAATATAACAAAGGGGTGAAGATGAATATCCAGTCTGTATGTTAAAAGAAATATGGAAGAAGTATGGACTCCTCTGTTCATTTCTGTTCATATATTATCATCTATATATCTTCATTGAATCATTGGTGTTATATTTGTTCATGTAAAAAAAAAAAAACACAGAGTCCACAGGGGGCAGCGCTTGTTAGAAGCAAATCCAAAAACGATTAGACCGCAGCTTTTAATTGGAACAGCACTGATGAAGTTTCACAAAATACAAAACCACAGACTGAGAAAGTTCTTCTGCGTCACATTTAACTGTTAACTGCCTTCATACATGATGCACTAAAACCTCCCATCGGTGGAAGACTCAGAGTGTCTGCAGACGTCTGGGCCCCCTGACAATAACTCACTGTAGTTTGGTAATTGAGCCTGAAGAAGTCTTTAAAACAGACATTTGCTGTGCAAGTGCAAATATTGTATGTTTCCACAGAAATGAATATCCAAGTGGGGATATTCTCTCCGAACACTGGCTGTTCAAAGTTTGCCACCTCTGATGTTTAGTTCACGTGGCTCCAGATTAGAGATGTTTGTATCTGTAGGTCCTACACACAAAGGCACAGGATATAAAATATCTTATATATCTTAATATATCCTTTTACATTTGCAAGTGGAGACAGGAGCCGTGTTCTTGGCAACGCGACTTAGCATCTGACGCACGTAGCTCATCTGCTCGTCATCGGGTCGTTGACTCCTCAGCAGGGAGGGTGGCGTGAATCACTGCCACTCGACCCCGGCAACCGTCTTCACTTCTCTCTCTCACTCTTGACGTTTGATTGGTTTGTCAAAAGCCTGACTCAGAATAATGTAGCGTTAATTATTATTTATGCCTCTTTGCGTCCGCTGCAGAGACGGAGATTGTTGCCAGGTTACTGTACATAGTTGTTGAGTTTTCGCGTCTGTGACTCACATGTACAGTTCGTATGCTGATGGTTTCAATTAAACACGGGAATCAGAAGTGGGTCCAGGTTTAAACGGGCAGCACGGAAACAAATTGGAAAACAGAGACTCAAAGTCGAACATCAAGTAAAAAAATAACCTAAACACAATTCAAGTAAGTGCTAAGTGCTTCGTGAGGATAATTACAAGAGTTCAGTGTGAGTGTGAGTTTGTGTGTGTGTGTTTTATTTTAGAACATTAAAAAAAATATTAAAATAAGCCTGGAATCAAGAAATAAGCAGCAATGGATATTTCTTATTTATTTTCCTTGGAAAAATTAGCTTTTTGAATATTCTTTATCGCTCATCATTAGATGACCAGAGGTTTGTTTGGTTTTTAAAGTCATCCGGCTGCATGCTGTGTTTTTACGAGCAGTATTTTCAGTTAAATATCCGTTAATTTGCTCCGTGTATCACAGCTCATCTGTTGGTATCGAGACGCTGCCTTGTGTTTCCTCAAAGAAAGAGGCTATTAGCAGCTTTACTTTGCCCTGACTGTCGGACGCATTCGGCTGCTGAGGATACAGGCGAGGCCACGCCGCTCTGGTATAGGGAGGAAGAGGAAGGCTGGTTTATGACGTGCACGTCAGAAGCACAGGAAGGAGTCGACGCCGGAATCAATAATAGAAAAACAAATAAAACTGCATTCTGCTGCTCCCACCTGCGGCTATTTCTGTCCGTGCCACTGACTGTCACCGAACGCTGCCCTCGTATTCTGCTCTTCTTTTGCCCGGGAAGAGCTTAGCACCAACACGTGTTTTACAGACATGGTTATCCTTCCAACTGTGTTTGATATCACTCTCTAGAAAAGATGTGGAACAATAGAACAAGTGCGCAAACACACACACACGCACCTACTCTAACCTTAACCATAGTAGTTCATAGTTGCCTAAACGTAACATTCAGCCTAACTTTAACCTAAAACTAAACCTAACCTTAAAACACATCTTCACCTGCCATCAGACACACACACACACACACACACACACACACACACACACACACACACACACACACACACACACACACACACACACACACACACACACACACAAACACACACACACACACACACACACAAACACACACACACACCCTTATGGCCCTTACCTTGTTTTAATTGCTGCTATCCCAAAATGGCATAAATCCCTGACATATTTCTAATCTGGCTGACGGATTTGTGCAGCTGATAATTTGGTGCCTTATAAAATGTAAATTATTGATTTTTAAATGCAGTCATACATTGGTCAGATCGGCGTGAGGTGACCTAACTTTGTCTCTGTGTGTGTTTCCACAGCTTCCTGGTGGATCATGACTAACAACTGAATCCAGAATGTCACATCCACTGCCTACAATGTCACATGGACAAAGACGCAGAGGCGCTGCAACCCACCCACCCGCATACACACACACACACAAACGCACACATGCACGCAAACAGTAGAACTCAAAAGACATCCGTATGTTTAAAAGCAACAGGAGACAGAGACAATGGCGTCCCCTCGGCTTCCTCCAGCAGCATCTCCTATTATTCCTCTGTCTTCGACTGCTCATTATTGTGCCGCTTGTATCAAAAAGGGGGATCTACCCTATAGGCGATCTAAAGACTTCAAAGTGACCGATTCTCTGCAATGCAAAAAGCCAGTTTATTTTCATTTATTCATATTTCTACCCATAGAAACTTGTGCCCCGTCCTCCCGTCTCTTGTGGCGTTCGCCTGATAATTCCAGCGGAGAACAACCACAACACTAGCAGAGGCTGTTAGAGCAAAAATACATTGGAATGAAAATCACGAGTCGTGTTCCGTTGTAAGTGTTTGGGGCTCGTGATGAGTTGTTTACAGACGAATGCTATTAACGTGGGGGGGGGGGTTACTGCGGCCTAATCATGCATGCTGATAACAAGAGCTTTCAGGAATCGTTCCTTTAAAGCCTGGCTGTACATGTTGTATTATAATGTAGAACTGTTTTTCCTTTAGCTACATGACAAAAAAAAAAAGAAGCTGTTATTATAAAAGCTACACCTGCCCCATCTATATCTACAATATGACTATGTATAGTTGTTACTTATTTCTGTTAGTTTCCTCTCCTCATGCTTCAAATGTAAAAGTATCTCCAAACATGTGAGTGTAAAGGAGATTTCATTGTATCACTAAAGAGAAAATATATTTAATGTATAATGTATTTATTTGGATCCTGGTAGAGCTCAGTGCATCTGTACATATTGACATTTTTTTTGTTGTGCTTTGGTTTGGCCTTAAACACCAGAATACTTGTAAACAGACAGAAAAAGCAACTTGAATAAATCATTAAAGCTCCCGATTGTTAGTTTATCGAGTGAAAGATGCCTCTGAGTCGTCTGTCTTCACAGATAACACTACATTGTCCTATTTTTTTATTCTATCAATTCTATTATTTATAGTAAAAAAGAAACACAAGACGGGAAGAAGAAAGCAGTGAATACAGAGCAGCTGAGGGCTGTTGTCAAATGGGAATTTCAGCTTGGTGTTGGTTTCTGTACATACGTATGTGTGTGGGGGGGGGGGGGGGGGGGGGGGGTGAAATGGAAGTCACATGTGGAGGAGGCGTGGGAGGATGGGAAATAATGGGGGAGAGAGAAACCCAGCGACCAGTGGAGCGAAATGAAGGCATCATCAGTGAGCCGATATTTCCCTCTTTGCAATTTTTCATTTTCTCGGCAAATCTCAAACATCTCCCCAATTCATCAGTTACAAGATTTCCTCTCGTAGAAAAAATCTAAAGATGCTTTAATCAGTCTTTTCTTTCATAATAACCATTAAATGACAATGTGACAGTGTAAAGGGATGGACCTGAATCGACTGCTCTCCTCAGCGTTCCTGCCTGTTTTAAATTTATCCATGACTGATTAAATTTAAGAACATGTCAAATACAGCAGTATGAAGGAATATCAGCTCCCTACAATTGAACACACGGTGAAGCAGCTGAGTAAAGAATAGAGTAGCCTTGAAATACCAAGTTATATTACCAACTACAGACAGAGACGGTTGGTATCCATGACGATGCGTCCCCAACATCCGCTGGTGGACTCTAATATCTGCTGGTGGTCCCTGACAGGCTAGTTCCAGTTATCAGCTCAGTGTTGGTCATGTTTGCAGTTTTATTAAATTGTGCTAATATCCGTATTGTTAGGGAAAGACCACATGGAGATATTACAAACTGTGCAAGCCGCTAAAACATTTTCATAAAAAATCAAACTCATTTTGAAGTGCAACAAGAGTATTGTTAAATTAACATTAACCTAACCTAACCGAGTAGTAGGTCATATTTTAACATATTTAAGACTAATGTATACTACAGTCCCTGATACCAGGGTGGTGCCCCTGTCTTTGATAAAAGTAGAATTACAACTTTTATCTTTCTTAATTGATCATTTTATTGTTTCCATTACTGATCTCAGTATTCGTAATTGATAACTTTATCATTTGTTAATTAATTAATTAATTAAATAATTTGTATTACTTTAATAATCATATTTTATGATTATTGAAAATTAGCCAACATCCAGTCTACCTACTATTGCACAACACAGGTGACACACTGTTCCTATGATGCCACTTTTGAAACCCTCTTTGAATGCCTATGTTCTAGTTAGGGCCCGAGCACCGAACAGTGGGAGACAGTGGGAGTTCCTATTGAACACAGGCATGAGGGCCTATCTTGTGTCCTTTGATATTCAATGCAAACAGTATTTATTGACCTCAGGAGGAGAACTGACCCTTCATATTCAACACTGCTACCAGTCCAAGACAGGGAGAATACAACAGCTCCAAGAAAGATCGAGACTATTAGAAGACAACGGATCATTTTTCTCGACAACACTTACCCTGTACCTGTGTTCAGCCAAGATGAGGAAGGGACACAACTTAAAAAACCAGGTACGATTTTCTAATCAGGAGACACTTTTAGTGTTACACATATTCAGACCACCTTACATTTCATTTCATTATTTCATGTTTTGTCTGTGAATTTTCAATAAAACCCTCACATCAGTCACCTGACATTCAGTCTGAAGTGACAGTCTGTGTGTTACAATACTTTCCATGAAATGAGTCTTTGTGGATATTATGCAGCTTCTGTTTAGGATCATTCACTTTCACTTTAGTGTTGAGATACTGTACTTAAGAGAAATGCAGAAACAGCATTTAAATGAACTCGTAACAATTTCATGTGATGATCAATGTTTTAAGAGAGATAATGAACGGATGGATGAGAAATCATCTGAATGTGATGTAACTGTTAAAGTTACATTCAGCAGTGTGGATCATTAGAGATGAAGATGAAAGACCACTTGTCTTTTTCTGTGTAAACTTATGATGGGACTGTGTATTTACCTGTTATATGTATGTTTGTGTCTTTCAGTCCGTTGGACATCATATGGCATCTCCCGCCAAAACAATTGAGTTCCTCCATGGAGAGATAAAGCAAATGGAGTCTGATGGAATGGAGCTGGCTCAGCAAAATGCGGCACTGAAGATCCAGATGTCCAGCAGGGATGCTCGGTGGAAGATGGAGAAACAGGCCATGCAGGATCAGATTGATTCCGCAAAACAGGGGCAGGCCTTTGACTCTGGAAGAGCCATTCAGACAGAGTTGGAGGACGAGCTCAAGGAGTTGAAGCTGGTATTAAAGGACAAAGAGAAGTACATATGCAAATTGAGTTCTCGTCCGAGAAATGATCAGAACGAGAGGGTGAAAAGGGAGCTGAGCGACAAGTGTAGCCAGATCAAGGCGATGGAGCTTTCCTTCGACAAGAAGATGAAGCACATCATCGCTGAAAAAGATGCACTGAATAGTAGTCTAGAGAGGCAGCTGACTGCTGAATACTCCGCTCTGGCTCATGAAAATACAGCTCTGAAGAAGCAGGCTGCAGAAAACACTGCTCTGGCTGCAGAAAACGCTGCTCTGGCTGCAGAGAAAAAGGATCTAGAGAGGCGGCTGACTGCTGAAAACTCCGCTCTGGCTCATGAAAATACAGCTCTGAAGAAGCAGGCTGCCCAAAACACTGCTCTGGCTGCAGAAAACGCTGCTCTGGCTGCAGTGGAAAATGATCTAGAGGGGCAGCTGACTGCTGAAAACTCCGCTCTGGCTCATGAAAATACAGCTCTGAAGAAGCAGGCTGCAGAAAACGCTGCTCTGGCTGCAGAAAACGCTGCTCTGGCTGCAGTGGAAAATGATCTAGAGGGGCAGCTGACTGCTGAAAACTCAGCTCTATCTAATGAAAATACAGCTCTGAAGAAGCAGGCTGCAGAAAACACTGCTCTGGCTGCAGAAAACGCTGCTCTGGCTGCAGAAAACGCTGCTCTGGCTGCAGAAAACGCTGCTCTGGCTGCAGTGAAATTTGCAGGTCTGCAGGAGAACAACGAGGAGAAGCTGAGTGTCCTGGAAGAGACCAGCTTCGAGCTGAAGGTCATAAATGAGAAGGAGAAGAAAGAGAAGAAGAAGCAGGAAAAGAAAGAGAAACTGGCGAGAGAGAAGGAGAAGAAAGAACTGAAGAAGAGGCAGAAGAAGGAGAAGAAAGAGAAGAATAAGCAAGAAAAGAAAGAGCAAATGGAGAGAAAGAAGAAGGAGAAGGAGGAGAAGGGGGAAGGGAGACTGAGTTGGAAGATATTCGCCTGTTTTCGCTTTAAACGCCGGAGCTCGTCCTAAATAAATAATTTACCAATTAACACCATCTCCTCATACTTCATTTGCAAACACAGAAAATATGTTTCAATGTCTCATATCACAGACCCTCAGATTGACCATGTGACCGTCTGGAGGGTCTGAACCCAATGGTTGAGAAACATAGTTATTTATGGAGTCAAGGTGTTTATGACTGCCATCTGGTGGCAGTCATAAACGTAAAATTACTCCAGAATACGTACATTTTCACCACTTTCTAATTTTCTGCAAAGTTTGGTAAGAAGTTGAGCATGTTATAGTAAAATTCCTACAAATGTCCAGGTCACTTGGAATGAGCCCCGACACCCGAGATTGAACGGGTTACATACAACAACAAGCGGAGAATCGCGGGCTGACCGGCACGGAGAAATATTTTTATTGGGCTGTTATTTAATTTAACAAATATAATATTACAGAAAGTAACATTTTTGTCATTGAGTAGGTAGTTGTATGGCAGGCAGTTTTCATCGAAAAATATTTGTATTTTATTTGTTGTAATCAGAGCCTCCTATTGTGTTGTGTTGCACAGCAGGCTAGTAGTAGCACTGCATCTTGACTTGAATGTATATGGCATTAAGGGTTTATGCTAGTGTTCTGTAAGCATCTGTTTACAGTTGAGATGATGTCTTGAGTAGGCCTGGTGATACTGTTAAATGTTTGGCTGAATAGGTGTCTATGTCCATCCATGGCATCTAAAGTTACACTTGTCACTTTTTCTGTTTTTCATATTATTCAAGTAATAAACAAATATCGGTATCGGCTATCGGCTAGATTGTTGTTTTAAATATCGGTATCGGCCAAGAATTTCCATATCGGTGCATCCCTACTAATCAAGGCCTAAATTTCAGATTATTGAAATAGTGTTTTGACTTTTTAAGACCCCATGGAGACCCTGTCAGCTGTACAGCGAGTTTTAGCTCATCACTTAGCTGTGGTTCAATGTGGCTCCTCTAAAGACCCTCTGCACGTATACCTGCGGAGCACCGAACACCAGATCCCCTTCACTTTGAATGGGGTTCGAACTCAGAACCTTCTTGCTGTGTGGTGACAAATCACTGCACCACCCGAACCCTCACCCAAAGATAATAGTGATATATGCAGCTGTATTTGGGTTCAACCTTGTATCTGAGTTGACTACATATATATATATATATTAGCTGTTATTGTTCTGTATAAATTTCCTGCAGTGCTTTGAAATAACAACTGCATTTGAAATGTATTTTTTATTTTTCTGTGAATCAAACCCGGCACCCCGGTGGTTCGCAACCATGTTGCATATCAATGGGTTGTGAGCAGTGAGGCCAGATGAGGTGAAATAAAAATAAAAGTGTATATGTAAAGATTTCTCACCTCGCAGCCGTAAATTCATCTCACTTTTTCTCCCAGGTTGGAAGCTGTTGCAACTCAAATGTAACAGCAGTGCACTGCAGCATACTAATTGGCCTTGGGATGCCGCGTGCATCCAATTTACTGTGAATTGTCTGCGGCTGCACATGGAGCTCAACACAAGTGTATGTTTGTGCTTTTGTTTCCCTTTTGCAATGAGACCAGGTTCAGGTGGAGAAAGCACGAGCTCAGAATAGAAATGAAAAGTCTCGATCCCTCCCGCCAGCATCTCGTTAAGACAGGGACGGATATTTGCTGGGATTGTTTATGTGAAAACATACAAATACACACATGCGCACGAGCGCAGGCGCTGGGAAGATGTGGCACTGATTGCTGTGGCTGTTCAATTTGATTGCATGAATGATGTGGGTGAAGTGATGCCGTCTCGTTTTTTTGGTGCTCCAGGCTGTGTGTCTGTCTGCGGGGAAACACAGAATGAATATGTAGTGGCCATTAGTGAAGCCCCGTAGATGAGGCTGTGTGGATGTGCCGGCACACCTCCTGCTCCTCATCTGATCATCAAAAAGTCGAGGTGCGCGCGTGCGTGTCGCTGCCGCTGCTTTCATGAGCGTCGCAGAGGAGCGTCTCATTTACAGCACATTACATGTGGCAAAGAAATATAGCCTGATGTGGTTTGAAGTATTTCCAGCATGTCAGACGTCACAGGCAGATGAGTAATGCGATATAATTTCTAAACACAGACGGATTCCTGGAACATTTCACGAGTCATTTTGTTCTGTGTCAACTGGTGCTTAAAGTGCAGTTCGTTAAAAATCTGTTCCTCTGACGTTGCCTGGATCATTTTGGGCAGAAACCTTTCCTCCACATTCTGGTGGAGAGTAAGAAGAGATGATTGATACGACTCTGAAACCTTAAAGCTCGGTGAGGATTCCTGTGATTCCCTTGTGCATGCATGGAATCGAATCCAGTGCATGAATGGCACACCCCCCACCACTAGCCGTGAAAACCTGAATATATAGAGGTAAATACAGGTTATTGCTTCTGCTGATCTTGATCTTTTTGTCACCAGAGCTCATGACCACATGTGAGGGTCAGAGTGAAGATCGACAGGTTTGTCTTGATCGCGAGGTCGTGAACACAAGAGATGTCTCTCCTGTAAACTCGCCATTGTCATGACTCTGAGCTCTGAGATAAAGAGTTTTTAGATTTTGTTGGACACTTTTGAGGATGGACTTTTGCTTTATGTTCTCAGTTCCTTTTTTATTTGTCCTGTTTCCCCGCCCTCGTGATCGCCCGCACCTGTTCCTCATGTGTTTCACCTGTGTTCACTCCCCCCCCTCCTTGTGTACATAAGTCTGTGCTTCCCTTTGCCTTTGTCACTTCATTGTCTGTCCCCCTTTTTCTGTTTCTGTTAACCTAGTTTTTTGGACCGCGCTTGCTTTTGTATGTTGTTGTTTTGTGGTGTTATTTTCGTCTCATTAAATGACACCTTTTCTTGTTTTACTGGCTCCTGCGTTTTTCCCCAATTCCCGACAGGAACGGCAGCAGGAGCTGTTTATGCTTGAGCTTATCCAAAGCTTGGCCGACTAAACAATGGTAAACCTCCTCCTGACTATGCACACACTCAGTCACTGGCATTGTGTGTTTAAAGGGGCGACACACAGTTTAATTTGAGTCTATAACACAAAAGTCAAATATGAATTCACCCCCTGTTATAGCTGATGCTGTTCTACCTGGCTTACTGTAAATCTCAGAGATACAGGAAGGATTTTCTCACTGTTCCATTTCCCTGCAGAGATGGAGAGATGGAGGGAATCAGAACTGCTGCATGAGGATGAGAAAAGCTTATATTGAAAAATTCACTCTCAGGAAATTTCGTCTGGTCCTATTATAGATTCCCACATGACACTGAAACAACTTTCAGTCAACACAGACCAGCTACTGGATAGTCTCATGGGATCCATTGTTCTAATACGTCCTTTCAGATATACATATAAAAAGCTCTGGCAGATTTCAATACCCTCCTCATCTTAACTACGTAATCGCTTCCTATTATGCATTTCCTGATTGTGAAACCCGCTTTTCTGTGTTGAAAAGAACGTGGGATGAATGAATAGCCAAAGTCAGGGGCTCAGACCTTGTGCAGTTATTTCAATTCATGCAGCTCTCTGAATAGCACGGCTGCCTCTCTCAGCACCGCTCCTGCAGCTGTGGGGGGGGGGGGGGAAACAGAGGCCTTGTTATTCTCTTTTCGCCGGGTGCCCTTGGCTCTGATGTATGCAAACACACCTCGTCGCTCCAGAGAAGCACAGAGCAGGACCGAGGGGGGGCAGGCAGCATCTGTTGTCCTGTTTCATTCCTCCCTGGTGTCAGTCCCTCGGCCGCGGTGACTGTGTTGTGCACAAGGCGACAGACGGAGGGCGTCTGAAGTCCAAGCTTGCGTCACCTCCCGGCACAGATGATGAGAGAGAACCTTGAAGAACGCCAATGGGACAGGTGTATCGGGTTTTATAAAACATGACGTGTCAACGTGATTCAGCTCAGAGGCACGTGGAGGCGCTACAGCATATGTGAAACAGTATTTAGAAAGTACACTGAAGTACATGCATCAATATTTAATGCACAGGAGTGATGGAAATCAGAAGAGGAGAATGTCTGCACATGAGTTAATGCTCCCATAAAGGGATAGTTCACCCAAAAATGAAAATTCACTCATTATCTACTCACTACTTTGCCGTTATGTGTGATAACTGTTTGTAAACATAGTATTTAGTTCATGGAGAAAACAAAATAAAAGATATGACGAAAATGAAAGTTGGCTAAATAATAATAATAATAAAATCATAATCATTAATTTGGTGTGTTCCCAAAGACTTGGGACCAAAGGTGAGAAATCTGCAGCTCTTTTATGGCCTTTGTACACGTCTATGTTCTCGACTTCGTGAAACTGTGTGGGAGTCACTCGTTCTTGTTGGCCTTAGCTGCACTGAAGTCCGGTCATACGCACAAATAACTGAGGATGAACAGGAGGAGCCATACGTGTAGAGAACGTAGACGAGGATGTAAACTTACTACACGAGTCCAGATTCTCCCAGTTGTCACGTCTCGTCTGAATTTCAGGAAATGTTCCCGTTGTTGTGATCACATCCGACCTGGACCAACTCCTGCTGCGTTCTTCATCAGCGAAAGGCACTGGACCCAGTGTTCATGTCTTAAAGCAGCTTTAGAGACTCATTGTTCATCTGATCCAATAGTTAAAAATAGTTTTTGAGCAGAGGCCACATTTCACACAGTGAGTCTTGTGTTGCGATTTGATGTGGCTCTTGCACAGCAGCAGATGTGACCAGAAAGTGGTCTGAAAACCGACGACCGTGAGTCGCTGCTGACCTCGAAGAGCATTAAGAGTTCGATAATTGCAAGCTGTCAAAAACCTTTCACAAATTTTACTGAGGGGCAGACAGGGGGCGAGAGAGAGAGAGAGAGAGGGAGGGAGCAGGAAGAGACGAGTGGCCTTAAGATATGAAGATGTGAAAAGAAAGATGGGGGTGGAGGGTTACATAATGAAAACGGGACTTCGGTGGCATGTGATGTCCAGCATGGGACCGTGAGATCGCTCCCATGTCCCCCCCCCCACCTCCCTGTGATGATGAGCTGCTCGTTGATCGCTCCCTGTGCACAGCTTTATCCTTCTGAGCCTGTTTGCTCAGTGCTCTGGATTTTGTTTGACAGTCTTTATAATTGTCCCGGTAACGTCGTGAGCTTGTTGTTGTTTGACTCCTGATCTCCGTGAAGACTCCGTTATGCTAATGTCAACATTTAGGTCAAAGCACAATTATGTGCTGAGTACGTTCTGACGGAGCCGAGTGGCTGTTGCTGCGGTTCTCGTGTGTCGTCTCCTCGTGATGCACGAGGTTTATCTTGTGTTTCTGTGAAGCCCCTCAGCCGTAGCGTTGCTGTGCTACAGTACAGGCTCACATTAAATGTATTATTAACAAGTAATCCACTGGGTGCTGCAGCTCCTATAGTTCTACACTGACTCCGGTGCAGATTGATGTACTGTAACCTACTTCTCTGTATCTCATGAGGAAGCTCTCAGATTGTGGTTTCCTGGGATAAATATTGGGATTACATTAAAGGAGACATATGATGCTGTCTCAGTTTTTTCTCTTTACTCTCTTTACTCGCGTTATTGTGGTTTTTTTGTGAATGTAAAAGTTCTGAAAAAGTTTTAAAAGCCCACAGTCCACCGACCGGCCGATGATTCGGTCATGTGACATCACAATGCCTCACATTTGCATGATGCACACCTAGTGGCTAGTCGGACAAGCCCCCTAACAAAGCCAGGTGGAGCAGGAAGACAAATCATTAAAAGTGGTTGGCCAATCACAACAGAGTGGGCTCACTCGCTTTATCGGGGGGGGGGCTTAAAGAGACAGGAGTTAAAACCAAGCGTTTCAGACAGAGGCTGAAAAGAGGAGCTGCAGCAATGGACAGTTTGAGGAAAGTGATGTTTTCTGAACATTGGAGTAAACCTTTTCAAGTAATGACCCAAATTAAAACGATGTACCTGAATAAGAGCAGAATCTGGCTCCTTTAAAAAAATGTTGATTACAATGTTTGCATTTGATCAAGACATTGTATAGGAATGAGCTTTTATGCATTCCTTTCGATACCACTCTCATTTCTGCACAAGATAAAGCTTGGAGCCAGTTGGCTTATCTTAACATGGAGACTGGAAACTGGGAAACAGTTTTTTTTTTTTGTACAGATTAAATACACCAAATGCATGAAGTGAGCTTTAGAGATGCTGGGAGGCAAAAAACAATTAAACGTTCTTACATTACAGACGACACACGGCAAGATCCGAAGCTGGTGATTAAACTATGTCAGCTTCTGTGTTTGTCACGGGGATGATTCACGCTAAAGATCTGCAGAAGAGTGAGAAGAGAGGAAGGGTGGGAGGTGAAAGAAGACAAATATGTTTTCTGCAGAGTGTAGTTTGGTTTTTTAGGCATCGTGACAGGAGCCTTAGATGTGGCTTCCATTACTCTGCCTCCAGCTTTAAGTTAGGACGGACACCAGGCACATAATTAAACCCGTCTTGCCACGCAAGCATTACAACACTGTGTTGTGGTGCTTCTGCCAAGACACAAGCAGAAGTAACTCGCAGCACATTTAGACTGAGACACAGCGCCGTCCCCTGCAAACACACACACACACACACACATACACACAAACAACTATTTCCTTCCTCTTTGTGCAGAATGACTTGTGATGCATTTGCTTCCAAAAAATAAAAATAATGACAAACATAAATCCTTTGATGCGGTGCAGAAGATGATGAGATATGACTCTCACAACAGATGGAGATATAAACAACCCCATAGCTTTAAAAAAATAAAGCCAACAGCATAGATAGTGTGTGAATTACTTCTCTAGATGTTCATAGACCAAAGAGAAACATGTAAAACCTGAGCCACTGCATGAAACCACTCAGAATATTATCTTCAACATCCGATCCTGTTACTACAAAGTCACAGAAATAAACAACAGTGACACACACACACACACACACAGACACACACAGTTGCCTCGACAACAGATGAGTCACATTACACATTGTAATCATGTGTAACTTCAATGACTAAACCTACAGAGATGAACTACATTCATCTTATACATTCTTCTGTTCTTACATTCATTCTGTTCTTTTACTGCCCTAAAGGAAATACTCTACTTGTTATCCCTTCTAATTAATGGACGGCTTCAGTTACAATTTATTTAGCAGATTTGAATTTTTCATCCAAAAGATGTCATGAGCTTATGAAATAGATTATCTACCATATTATGTTTTACTTTAATGTGACTCTCATATCTGAGAGAGACAAGCAGATGAATAATGATATCACCATATAACGTGTGCTGTTGACAGACTCTGGACTACAAAGCTCATGTTTTGAATCATGCTGTGTAATAAATGATTTCATATAAAAATAAATAGTCAGACTATGATCCAAAACACATTGGACATTCTAACTTTGTAGGAAAATAAAAAGCACTGACCTCTCAAACGATATCTTGTACTGCCACCTCGTGGTTACTTCTCATATTACACTTTACTGAGGCCTGCTGGCTTTTGATTGAATCCATGTTTTGCGTCATTGATGTAAAACCCAGCGATGATTAAAGGAACTGTTGGGGTCACTTATCTTCCACAACCACTGTTCTCTTTAATAAAAACCTTCACTGTGAACTCACTTGAATACAGATCAACTTCAGAGCTGGAACACATTTTGAATTATACATTTTTCAACCCACTTCAGCATAATTCAATCTGGCCAAGAGCTTCCTCATTACTTCACACCTGAATTCAGAGACGCCTCTTGCATATTTCATCAGGAGTCGCTGCATGATTCACGACATCAAGGAGACAAAGGGGATGCGAGGAGCAGCTCATCACGAGGAGACACACGCTCCTAGTCTTTACAGTGAACCTGTTTTCTTCGTTTAATGTTTCTAAGAACATTTTTTTAAAAGACTGGATTTAAAGAAGTCATAGAAATACCTTATTTTCTGTTTTATGGCTTCATACAATTCCGGGTTGCATCGTAAATGACTTTCATATCAAAGTGATATTTGCTCTGCTCTGCACTCATTCAATTTAAAACCCTGGAGGCCAAGCTGAGCACAAATAACCCAAATATCTGAAAACACTCTGACGGGAAGTTAAAGTAATGGCTTCTTTTATACAGCAGGTAGGGAAAAGGTTCTCTCATCTCTTATTAAAGCAACATCAAGTGCACCCCCCCAAAACACTAGACTCTGCTTTGGGTTCAGTTTGACTTATTTAACAGGATTTATATCATTGACTCCACCAACAAGGTTGTTTTCAGTCCTGTCTTTGTTTGTTTGTTTGTAATCAACATTACAAAACAAAGCTACTGACGGATCAGGATGCTACACGGAGGAAGGAGGTCGTGTGGGTCAAGGAGGAACTCGTTAAATCTTGGTGCGGATCCAGGAATTGTTTTTCTTTGACATTGCGTTTTTTTCAACATTTTCCTTGATTGATATCTGTGTGTGTGCCAGATAATGCTGAACCAAATATAAATGCAGATCTAGTGAATGCGGTTTCAAAAGGAGACTGTGGCCTTGGCGGAGGAATGAGCTCTACTGAGAGAAATTATCATTTTAAAACAGGATGCAGTGATAGTGTAAGAATCAAATACACTGATTTGTTCGTATGTGAGTCTCCCAATACCTAATTTTACATAGTAGGCATATGAATTCAATGTTAGAGATAATGTCATTCTAAATTAATAAACATTACTTGTCTTATAATCAAATAACCCTGATTTGTGATTTGATATGAGTTTGGCGGCACAGAGGTGCAGTGGGTGGTACTGTCGACTTACAGGAAGCAACGCTCCCAGTTAGAATCCCAGCTTTCCGTGTGGGGTTTGCATGTTCTCCCCGTGTCTGTGTGAGTGTCCTCCAGGTACTCCAGCTTCCTCCCACAGTCCCAACACATGCAGATTGGGGCTTGTGGTCTGTGTAGGTGTGAATGTGAGTGTGAATGGTTGTTTGTCTCCGTCTGTCCCAGTTGCACCCCGCCTCTCGACCATTGTCAGTTGGGACTGGCTCCTGCGACCGTTAAAGGATCAGCAGATCAATGAGATGACCTTCACTCCCCCCCCCATCTTCTGAGTACAGTCACAGAACAAAAGGAAAAAAACATTCTGAAACATTCTATTTCTTTATTTCATACTTCATTTTATGATAGTTTTGTTTTCATATGAAGTTTTTATGCCTCATAACAAAAGAAACGTGTTTGAAGGACGAAGGAGAAGAAAAAAAAAAAAAACGTGGCTCACAAAATAAAGGCATTCTCTCATAATATTCTTTACAAAGTCATCTTACACCGAACGGAAACCAGAACGACGTCTCAGCTGTAACAGTAGAATACGATACATCAAAGTTCTGCACTAAACGTTTGACTTTAATCTAACTGTGACAAAAGAAAAGAAAACAAAGAATGATCTGTACACACACACACGCACACAAGCTTAGCTCCTGAGATTCTCTGTGGGACGGAGTCGCCGCTCTAAACCCTGCACTGCAGCAATGCCACACCAGCGAGTGTTTGTCTTTACAAACGTCTGATGGGAACATTGCGGCGGCGGAGGAGGACTTGCAGCGACGCCCGACCCTGTCGTACACGGCCGATGACGTGAACAAGTGCCAAAATGAAACTGCAACAAGAAGTCAGAACTGGGTGTTTCTGCCCTGAATCGACACAACCACCGTCACCTTCACCTCCGTGACGATGTCCGGTGATCAGGAATGAAAAACAGTTCCCACTCCAGCTCATTGAACACGTGTATAATTATCTGTTGTTCACGAAGGCATTTACAGGCAATGACGACGACTCTCTCTTTAGTGACCGGAAACTTTGGTGATGCAGAAACGGCGTTGTGATACCCGAACACTTCATTTTTTGTAATATTGCTTTGACGGAACGGAATCGTATGATTTACAATAATCACTGACGGCACGACCATTTGACACGAACATAACAAAACCTGGCGAGCAAATGTTTTTACGTGTTTTACAGGAAAGCTGCAGAGACGGTGTTGTGTCGTCTGCTGTAGGGTTTCTCCTACAGGAGGAGGGCCGATGCTTTATGGCTGGTACTATTAAACTGTTTACATTGAACACCACCACCTCCCTATATTAAAATCTATACACAACAACGTGAGAATATCAGCTGAGGGGAGGCGTCTCTGTCTGTTTTGTCTGTCTTGTCTCCTTTTTTCGGAACTTCACTCGCGCAGCCGGAGATAAAGTGAGATCTGTCGACAGTCTTTCCCTCCTCTCGCACGTCCAAGATTTGGGGTTTTGGACAAAGACGTTTCCATCTGTTAGGAGAGGATCTGTTTTCCAATGGATGCGTTTGAGACGAGTCCGTCTGTCCTTTGCCAACGCCTGCGTCCCAGTTGACATAGCACCCACAACAGTCATCCATAATCTGTCCCTGTTTTATCTGCCAAAGATTATGATGAGAAATCTGTTATCCTAACTTAACCCACATGTAGCTCCCACATTGTGCTGATTCAATTCCTCCCCGTTGAGGAAGAGGATCGGTGACGAGTTAACCACTGACGTCCTTCGCCCTCTAATGTCCGTTCGCCTCGGGGCCTGAGGCGGGGGTGGAGGGGGTGGAGGAGCGAGAAGCGACCGAGGCCTTCTCGCCACCAGGACTGGAGACCGAAGGCGCGCTGTCGGAGGCCTTAACCCCGGCCAGGCCCGCGGGGGACCCCCTGGTTGCTGCCGCTGCCGAGGCTGCCGCGGCCACCCGGCTTGCTGTGATGGCAGAAACGGATTTGGGTTGAGCCTGAAGTCCCGGGCTGCAGATGAGGTGGTGCCTCTCCCAGTCTTTGTGCTGGCAGAAGGAGCCGCAGTAGCGAGCCGCGTTGCAGCCGCTGCACGTCTCGCTCGCCTTGCGCCCACAGTTCCAGCAACACTGCGAAGGACAGGAGGGACAAGTGTAAGTTCTCACATCACAAGTTTGTGTCCTCAATGCACTGAATGAAACAGACAATTCCTTAAACTTGTATTCACTATTTCTCTGGCCACTTGGGGGCAGTGGAAAACAAGCTCAACACAACACAGAGACATTTTAAAAAGGGAAAGTTGCTCAGACATGAAGCAACATTAGCATTCAGTTTGAGCCCAGTCTGATCTCCTCTTGAGGGAAATATCTCTTTTCAGTTGTTAAATGCTCATCTGCATTCAAAAGCCGGCAGCTAACGAGCCATTTACTCTGCTGCTCCGTGCTGGACCAGCAGCAAACAGAGGGTGTTAGAGGAATTAAGTCTCCGTCATGTGGAATCAACAGCGCAGACGAAAGTTTCAAGCAAGAAAACCAAAAGAATGAGCTCAGGGGCAGAGAAACACTTTGTGGCGCTGGAGGTCTGAGTGATATTTTCGCCCACTAAGAAGGTTTTGTTTTCAGCAGGATTACATGAAAACTACTGAACGGATTTCCATGTAACTTGGTGGAAGGGGGGGGGGGATTTGGACTTTTGGAGTCAAAGAGTCAGGATTTTGTTTTAGGTGTTTTTTCTTTTTACATTTTTACCAATTTGCCGGGCAATAATTCATGGATCTTGATGGAAATTATCAGGTACATTTAGCGGAATGGCCTCTATGAGTGCGTGTAATTTGGTGCTTGGTGAGGTGATGTAGTCATGTTATCCATAGTTAATGCAAAGATATGAAATTGGTCTCCCTCTTTCTTGCAGGACTCCAAACATACTGCACCACCTGCTACATCGGTGCTCACCTCACTGGAGTCCTCCTGTTCGTTGATGACACTGACGGCGTCCTCTTGAGCCTTCTTCTTTGCATCCGCCAGAGTCTTATCCATCTTCGCCCTTTCTGACGCGATCATCTCAAAAGCTTTCTGCTCGGCCTCGGCAACGGCTTTCTGAACCTCGTCCATGGCCTGACGCTTCACCTCGTTCACCGCCTCTTCTGCACAACACGGGAGACAAATAGCTTGTGTTAGCTCACCATGTTTAA
Organism: Reinhardtius hippoglossoides; assembly: GCA_006182925.3. Lineage (NCBI taxonomy): Eukaryota > Metazoa > Chordata > Actinopteri > Pleuronectiformes > Pleuronectidae > Reinhardtius > Reinhardtius hippoglossoides. The sequence goes on along the minus strand of CM031672.1, from coordinate 21,937,895 downwards.
ACTCCCTCAGTAAAATCAGACATTCTCTGTATTGTTAAATAAATTGTGATCATCTTTATGTCCAACAAAACCTATAGCAGCATTTCGTTCAGTTATATAAATTGTTATTTGAAGGTTTTTCTTACCAGCTTTCCTCCAGATCTCATCTGTAACGTATGCTGAGCCTGGCCGTGGTGCGAAGTCACGCTGGGAGTCTGCAGCAAAGCAGAGACAGAAGGGATTAGCACCTGTCTGGGCTTATAGGGATATGAAGATTGTTGAAATAATGGTTCGGTTTGTGACTGACGGCTCAACAAAGGAATCGGGAGCTGACAAAGAAAGAAAAGCCGAAGAGGCAGGCTCTGTAATCAAGTCTTTTATTTTGTCTTCGACGCAAACAAGTCTGCACACCGAGAAGCAGTGAAGTAGTTGATTATCAGAGACTTGGACTGATCTGAGATCTGACAACTTTAGAAAGGAATGTGTTTGTCTTGGAGGGAAATGCGGACCAACAAGCTGTGTCAACATTCTGTCTCTTCCCTCCAATCCCTCTCTCCCTGCATCGCAGTTCATTACTGTGTCGCTGGCTCATCTCCTCGTTCTTATATCCTCCGTCTCACCCCCGCTTTCTCTCTTTTCCTTCATTTACATCCTCTTTTTCTTTTTTTTTTCTATCAACCAAGCCTGCATACACCCCCACTGCAGTCTTTCTCCGCTCGAGCCCAGGCAGGCGGGCAGGCGGGCTTACCGGCTGGGGGCCCAGATGGTGCTCTGGCGAGTCAGCCAGTTCTGGGTCTCTGAGCCTGCAGGACGGCA